>JAWZYT010005544.1:2500-15000 GCA_034508575.1 Petrolisthes manimaculis
CTTAACCTAAAACCTTCTAACGCACGCCAACCCAAACCAGAGTTATGGGTCCGTGGGGGTAGGGGGTGGAGGGAGGAGTAGGGGGATGGAAAGGAAGTAGCAGTAGAGGGATTGAGGGAGGAGTAAAGGGATGGAGGGAGGAGTAGAGGGATTGAGGGAGGAGTTAAGGGATGGAGGGAGGAGTAGAGGGATTGAGGGAGGAGTAGAGGGATGGAAGGAGAGGTGGAGGGAGGGCTAGGGGATGAGGTGGCAAGAGAAGTAGGGAGATGAGGGAAGAGCCGCAACAGCGAGGTCGTATAGCGCCAGAAAAGGGTGATAGAGAGGTGTGACAGCAAGCTAGAAGGAAATAGGAAGAAAGGAGGGACAGCTAAAGAACTGAAGCAAGTGGCTGGGACTGAAGGGGCACCAAAATCCTTAAAATATTGCCCACAAAACTACAGGCAATACGGGGTAAGAGTAGGTAGTTGAACCAGAGAAGAGAGATGAGGGAAGAGTAGGAAGCTTAAGTATAGGAGTAGGGGCATGAAGCAGGGCAGGGGATTGAAGTAGGGATAGGGGGCTGGAGGAGAAAGGATGAGGAGGAGTAGATGCAGGGTACAGAGATGAGGTAGGGGTAGGAAGAGGAATACACACATACATAAAAAAAGGAGATGTAGACGATTAGGACATATAAACGTACTGTATAAATGATCATGAAGAGAGATGACCAGACGATGATTATTTAGGGGAAGGAGTACAAAAGGAAAACATCAGCAAAAATATAAAATCATAAGACACAGCAATAAAATACGATCTAAGCTGGAAATGGAAAAGTGCAGCAGGTGTTGGAGTGGAAAGAAGAGATAAATAAAAACAAGTGAAAAAGCATTGCATGTGCAGACAGAAAAATATCTAAAAAAATGTAATGTAAAGAGAGAAGAATAAATGGGAAAACGTAACGTGTGGGGGGAGGGAGGGATCAGATCGACGCAAAATACAATGAAAAAATGAATAAATAAAAAAATAAAAAAAATAAGACACTATGTCGGTCAACGGTAGAAAGAATTACTCGAAAAATAAACCTCAAAGAGAAAAGATGGAGGTGCGAATGAACGATAACTGTGTCAAAAATTGGGAGTGAAAAAAATGAGATATGAAGATTAAAAATAGAAAAGAAATGCAACATGATAAAAAAAAAGGATGGGATCTAAAGGAAGAAAAACACGATAGATAACGTAAAGGGGATAGGAATAACGAAGATGAACTAACAACTGACAAAAATTGAAAATGGAAAAAGAGGGGAAATGTGAAGACGAAAAAAAAAAAAAAAACGAAATGAAACATGATAAGTAAGGGATAGAAAGGAGGGAGGGAAACATGATAACGTACAGGAGACAGGGAAATACTGTAGAGAAAGACTGACAGGGAAATATAAGGGGCACATGCAGGAGGTGTTAAAGACTGAGATGAACTTTAAGGAAGGAAGGAAGGAAGGAAGGAAGGAAGGAAGGGGTGAGAAGACTTATGAGCCTCTATAGCTTGCCCTTGACACCCCATCCAACCATCACACCTTGTTTGGTTGCTTGGCTGATTTTTGGCTCGGGATTTCTGGTGATATTTTCTGAAGGACACCTTGACAACACTCACTCTTGACAACACTGACAACACAACCTCTATTCTCTTGACAACACTGACAACACAACCTCTATTCTCTTAACAACACTGACAACACAACTTCGGCAACCATGACAACACTAACTTAAGTGTCCCTAAACAACATATCTTAGGGCCCTATTGACAAAACACAACTAAGGGCCCCCTAGACTACAAACACTGAGGGCCCCATAGACAACAAACACTGAGGGCCCCATAGACAACAAACACTGAGAGCCCCTAGACAATAAACACTGAGGGCCCCTTAGACAATAAACACTGAGGGCCCCCTAGACAACAAACATTGAGGGCCCCATAGACAACAAACACTGAGGGCCCCCTAGACAACACTGAGTAAGGGCCCCCTAGACAGACCACTGATCACTACGACACCAATGACCCACTACCATGCCTACAAATCATCCCCTACCAACCTACTAAAGGCTTGGTTCACCCATTGTTTCCTTTATGTGTATACCCTGCTCTACTAACTGGCTCAATACTCCCTCTCCCTGCACGCACTCATTATGCTTCATCTCCACGTTCGTCCGTCCTCTCTCTCTCTCTCTCTCTCTCTCTCTCTCTCTCTCTCTCAATACACTAAAAACGCTACAAACTCTTTGACGCCAACAGGTACATCAACTCTTATTATTATCACTATCATTGCTATTATTATTATTATTATTATTATTATTATTATTATTATTATTATTATTATTACCCTAATCTTAAATTCCGTTTATACGATACTAATGTTCTTGATTATTGTCCCTAAACACACTGCATGGTTCCACAGAGACAACAAGGGTACCCCGACCTCGTTCCTCTATATGGAAGTATAATCCCGTCACAACAGCCCTTTGGTGAGTTTAAGCTACTCTATTATGGCACTGATCCTCTCATAACCCCACACTGGACACACACACACACACACACACTCAGATAACGCCTGCAACAAACAATGCACCTCCAACACTCAAAGCACCCCTCTATCTCTTTCTCTCTCTCTCATTCATCACTTCTCTCTCTCTCTCTCTCTCTCTCATTCATCACTTCTCTCTCTCTCTCTCATTCATCACTTCTCTCTCTCTCTCTCTCACTCATCACTTCTCTCTCTCTCTCTCTCATTCATCACTTCTCTCTCTCTCTCTCATTCATCACTTCTCTCTCTCTCTCACTCATCACTTCTCTCTCTCTCTCTCTCTCTCTCTTACACACACACCTGAATGAAAGCCCCGGCGTAAAAAAAGGAGAGATTTGCTTCCATCTATTCCATAAGCCTTACACTCCCAGCACAATACACTCTCCACCACCCATCATGCCTTCTACCTTACCTTGCCTACATCAGTGTACCAATACTAATACTACTACTACTCCTTACCTTATCTAACCTAACCTAACCTAAGCTAACCTAATATAAACTAAACCTTAACCTAGCAAAACATTACCTACATCAGTGTCCCAATACTACTACTTCTCCTTACATTATCTAACCTAACCTAACCTACCTTATCCTAACATTAACTAAACCTTAACCTAGCAAAACATTACCTTACCTTACCTAACCTAACCTAACCTACCTTAACCTAACATAGCATTACTTTAACATAACCTAACCTTACCTGAACCTAACCTAACCAAACATAACGTAAACCTAACCTAACGTAACTAAGTTTTCTACCATCATGTCCACTCCCTCCCTACCTCCCTTCCACTACCATTACCACCTGACTAAAACCAACAACATATCCATTACATTGCCTTCTCCATGTCCCTCTATACATACTCACATGCATGACCTCCGTTCCATAACAAACTAGGCACTACCGCCGCCACCTTGCCTCACTCAGACTTCCCCTCCCTTCCCCTTCCTCTCTTCATCAAACCCCTGACGAACAAAAGTCTCAGAGAAAATCAGTCTAAGTGAAGGTGGCAGTTTGTGGGTGAGTTGAGAGAGAGAGAGAGAGTGGGGAGAGAGGGGAGAGAGAGTAGGGGGAGAGAGAGTGGGAGAGAAGGAGAGAGAGGGTGGGAAGGAGAGAGAGGGTGAGAAGGGAAATAGGGCAGTGGCTGGCCTGGTTTGACCCCATCTCCAGGGACACCTCTGACCCTCTCACTCCTTCCTCTTATACTCTCTGACCAGCCAATCCTCCTCCCTCTCTCTTTACTCACAGTCCATCTACTAGTACGTCTCTCTCTCTCTCTCTCTCTCTCTCTCTCTCTCTCTCTCTCTCTCTCTCTCTCTCTCTCTCATATCCTCCTCTTCCACCTGCACACACCCCTGCCTCTCTGCCGTGCCTCGCCTCTGCTTCCTGGCCCACGGAATACATTGTAATATTATACCGTCGGTGGCCCAACCCGGTAATGCGTGTCGAGTATTTACGACGCCAGACTAACCAGCATGTCCAGTCGACCTCAGAGTGACGTGGTGTGTGTGTGTGTGTGTGTGTGTGTGTGTGTGTGTGTGTGTGTGTGTGTGTGTGTGTGTGTGTGTGTGTGTGTGTGTGTGTGTGTGTGTGTGTGTGTGTGTTACCAGAGAGAAGGATGTTATGTGCCGCCCGCCGCCTTCCCAAAGTGAATAAATAAGGGCATAGTAAGTAAGTACAGAGGTTAGGTAAATCTACAGCAACTTATTCCTGCAACCTATACTGTACCTCCAAGCAACGGGATGCCATTATTTTTGTTAACCTGCTGATCCTGTTTCCTACATGGCATATTGTGGAGGATTCAAGAAGCTCTAATGTACCAAAAGTATACAATCCTCTTAAACTTAAAGTGACTCTAAGTGGTAATAATCATGCCTTAAAATGTGATAATAAAGTTGTTAAGGGGATAATTCACTTTTGTCATATTGGAGTGCCTTGATTCCTCAAAAGTAGGCCAGGAAACAGAACCAAATGAACAAAAATAATGGTGTTCGGTTGCTTGGAATAGATTGGGGGAATCAGTTGCTCCAGATTTACCAACACTGTACTTCCCCCTTAATTAAGTGTTGAGTTTAGCCAAGACTGACGACCACTATGACCACAATCAATGAATTTTGTATGTACAGTAAGTGTCCTGTTTTGATACAAGGATATAAACAATTTCTAAAGGGGTGATTGTTTTGTTAGTAAATTGGAAGGTCTGTGATTCCTTCAAACTAAGCCTGGAAACAGACGACCTTACTGTGACCTTAATTAATGGGGGATCTGTTTGGTGGCATAAACTGGAGGAATCACTTGCCCCAACAATTTAATCACTCGTTCATGTAGGTAGTAAAATATAGACATTCATAATATTACCCAAGCTGAGCCACGGTCACATTAACGATAATAATAATAATAATAATAATAATAATAATAATAATAATAATAATAATAATAATAATAATGAGGTCAAGAGTGATGCGTTGTGGACTGAAGCTGCTGCATTTCAGTGTCCAAATATTTTCCTGGTATTAAGTTGAGTATGGAAGTCAACTTTTGTGTCCGACTATATCAATAAAGTAAATTGCTTTCCTCCGTTATATCCTTTCACGATGATGACAGCTCTTTGTGATTGCACGCCTTTGGGAAAATAAAAGAAAATATATATGTATGTACCATACTTTGCTAACTAAATAATCAACCCCAGCAAATTATAATGAAATTCGTCGTATATCTATTTTGATATTCAATTAAAATATGTATAATAAAAGTCAAAACTAATACCCAGCGACAATTAATCATCAAAGAAGAATCTTTGTGTCGTAAACAAGATTGAAACACAAAGTCAGGATATTTTTACGTGAAAAATTAAAGGTTATTCAAATATACTGTACAGTAATAATATTGACACGATATAATAATTTAAAAAACCCAGCCAAACACAACACACACTGTATTGATAATATTGAGTTCATTTACCAGAGGTCAGAGGATGTTAGAGTAAAAAAAAAAAGAAACAAAAGAGAGAGGATGAAGCTGTGCAGGAATATGTTAGAATGTCAATTGAAGAGAGGGAAAGAAATGGAGGCGGAACATGTCAAAGGGGAAAATATAAGAGGAGGAAAATGTTGAGGGGAAACTATAAGAGGAAAGACAAAGAGGAGGAAAATGTTGAAGGGAGAAAAATTATAAGAGGGAAGACAGAGAGGAGGAAAATGTTGGAGGTAAATATAAGAGGAGTAAAATGACAGAGGGAAAAATATAAGGGGAGGAAAATGACAGAGGGGAAAATATAAAAGATAAAAAGGTATGATAGAAAATATTAGACAGAAGGGAAATAACAACTAAAAAGGTCTCTGTTGCACCTTATTTTTTCCCCTTGGTGTTTGGTATTTAATTGTGGAGATATTATACATATTTTTGGTACAATAGAGAGCCTTGATTCCTCAACTATATACCAGGAAACGGGGCCAGATTAACAAAATTAATAGTAGCCTGGTTTGGCTTATAATAATTGCTTAGGGGAATCAGTTACTTCAGATTTACCACGAACACTGTACTACTACTACTACTACTATTACTACTAATACTATTACTACTACTACTACTACTACTACTACTACTATTACTACTACTACTACTACTACCACCATTACTTCTACTACTACTACTACTCCTACTACTACTACTACTACTACTACCACCACCACCACCACTACTACTACTACTACTACTACCACCATTACTTCTACTACTACTACTACTCCTACTACTACTACTACTACTACTACCACTACTTCTACTACTACCACCATTACTTCTACTACTACTACTACTACCACTACTTCTACTACTACTACTACCACTACTTCTACTACTACTACTACCACTACCACTACTTCTACTACTACCACCATTACTTCTACTACTACTACTACTACTACCACTACTCCCTGAAGCTATACCAAGGAATCACTGATGTAGTGCCGTACTGTAGCAACTTCTGTAACACTAAAAAATAATAAAATATATCACCTGAAATCGAGGACACTTGGGAACACTGCAATTCCGCCTCTTGTCCCGACACCCAAACACAAACATACATACATACATACATACACACATACATACATACATACATACATACACACATACATACATACATACATACATACACACATACATACATACATACATACATACAGCTCTGGCTTGTCTCGTGAACATTCGCAAACTTCCCTCAGATAGCAATGTAAAAGTTTGCCTTCTGAACGATTTTTTTGGCCTGTAGAACAATACTGAAGTGTAATATTTCCAGGCCATGACATTAAGGGCAAAGTACAGTGTTGGTAAATCTGGAGTAAATGATTCCATCAAACTAGTCCAAGCAACAGAACACCATTATATTTCTTCATCTGGTCCTGTTTCCTAGCATACTTTGGAGGAATCAAGGCGCTCCAATGTACCAAAAGTATACTCTCCCCTGTGGTGTTGTAGTAAGAAAATTTGGAGGTTAGTGAGTCCTTCAAACGTTGCCACGAAACACCATCTGTATTGAAGGAGTTTGTTTCGTGGCATAGTCAGGAGGAATCGGAAGCCACCAAGTCTCATACACGATCACAGGGCTCTTAGCTAAAAAGGTAGCACAGTGTTTGTCTGTTTGTTGGTGGTAAATCTGGAGCAACTGATTTCTCCGAACTATTCCAGACAACAAAGTATTACTATTACTTCTGTTCATCTGGTTCCGTTTCCCGGCATACTCTGGAGAACTCAAGGAGCTCCAATGTACTAAAAGTATAAAAGTATATATATATATTTTTTTTTTTTAAGATACCCGAGGATATATTGTTACTGCTAATAGACAACTAACTTTAAAGTAGTTTTCTGAATGTTTGTACATCAATTGAAGACACACTTTCCACACACGTCTATAAGCGTTATCGAAATTCAACGAGTAGATATTATGGGTTAAAATGCTACGTTTCTGGTTAGCATTTTCGTCCACATCTTAGAGCTCCAAACAAGGACAAATATTTGGACTCTTTTGGAAGGCGGAGTTTCAGTCACTCATTAAAACATTTGCCATAGGATTCTCAAACAGATAATTATCATGCATGTTCTATTTCGACTACAATGAAAAAAAAAAAAAAAAAGTATAACGAACAATAATAATACTAAACAAAATTCTTTCTCAAAATTGTTGATGAACTTCGTATTCAAAACTTAAAATTCTAACCACCAAAGTTGTACAAATGAAAATATAACTGTGAAATTACATCATAGTTGCTTAAACCACAACACAAACAATTTAAACTGGTTATGTTTCGGGCCAATTGTGCATTTTTATTCATCACTTATGGGGATAATAAATACACTTTGGTAAATCTGAAAACACTGATTCCTCCAAAATATTCCAAATAACAGGAGAGCATTATTTTTCTTAACCTGGTAATGTTTCCTGGCATACTTTGGAGGAATCAAGACACTCCAATGTATCAAAAGTGTATTACCTGCTTAATTAAAGGACCCTGTGATGTAATCAGAAAATTGAAAGTAAGAAAATCCTTAAAATACAGCCACGACACACCACCTATATGGAAGGAGCTTGTTTCGTGGTATAGTCAGGAAAAATCAGAAGCCTTCAATTATTCTCGTACACGATCACAGGGTCCTTAAAATAAAAGAACAACAACAACAACAACAACAACAACAAAGCACCGCCATCACTGCCACGAACCCTGATTATCGCACCGGTATAATGGTGAGGGAGAAAATGGGAGTGTAACCTAATAGAAGGAAGTGAGGGAAATCAGTGGTGGGGCGGGGGTCATGTATCTCACAGGAACCCAGGGGAAGGCCACTCCTCTCGTTCTTAATTACACACACACACACACACACACACATTAGTAAGTACACACACACACACACACACACATTAGTAAGTACACACACACACACACACACACACATATATATATGCATTAGTTAGTACACGCCCACACACATACACATAAACGCACACATTAGTTAGTGATACCACACACACGCCTACACACATTAGGACACACACACAAACACCCGTACACACACATTTGATTAAAGCGTACACATACACACATACATGTACTGTAATGAATCACAAGCCCACCCATGCAATCATATCCACACACACACACACACATAAGTATACAAGCACAAACACACACACACACACACACACACACACACACACACACACACACACACACATGCATGTACTGAAATGAAATACAAAGCCACCCACGCCATCATGTCCATACTCAGAGAAAAATACACACATCCGTTACACAACACATCTCAACCAAGCAACACATACCAAACTAAATTTTACCTCGACATAAACTAATCATAAAACCGAGTATCCTCAATAATAATAAACAACAATACAGCCCCCTCAAATATTAGTCAACACCAAATAAAACCAAACAATATAAAAGAAAGGGGATTCCGACCCCCTAAAACAACACATACACACACACTCACAAACACAAACACACACACACACACAAAAAAAAAAAAACACCCACACACACACAGTTTAGGCGCCACCAGCTCGGCCAGTTAGCATCACTCAGGGTAAAAACACACTTGCTTTTATACGTCCATCTGCATTTTCCCGCCGCCGTCGCTAATAAATCCATTAAAAAAGTATATATATTTATACAGTATAATACCCTGGACGGCTCTGGCTGGCCTTAAACCTGCTTGTTCTAATTCTGGTTGGACAGTTATGTGGCAGCCATTTGGAAAGCTTTACACAGACCACTGCCGCCTTGCCTTAGGGAAATTTAGTAGCCTGTGGTGTAGCGTGTGGCCCAGCAGTGAGGGGAGGGAGGGTGGTAGGAGGAGAGGGAGGGTGGGTGGTAGAAGGGAGGGTGGGAGACAGGAAACACATTGAGGGAGGGTGGGAGGTTGGGAGGCAGGAAGGAAGGAGACTGAGAGGGAGGGAGTCAGGAGTGAGAGGCAGAGGAGAAAGGGAGGGACAAACACACACACACACACACACAGAGAGAGAGAGAGAGAGAGAGAGAGAGAGAGAGAGAGAGAGAGAGAGAGAGAGAGAGAGAGAGAGAGAGAGAGAGATGGTACAGGAGGAGGGCGTGGGTGGGAGAGAGTAGGGGAGGTATACAGGAAAGAAAATAGGTGAGGGGAGAGTAAAAAAGTGGATGAGGGAGGAGGGAAGGAGTGGTGTGGTTTTGACAGGGGAAGGGGAGGGAGAGGTGGCGGTGTGAGAGTGAGAGGAGGGTATAAGATGGGTGGAACAGAGTGAAATAGGAGAGCGTGAGAGAAAGGGAAAGAGAGTAAGGAAAAGGAAAGGAGAAAGTAAGGAAAAGGAAAGGAGAGAGTGAGGAAAAGGAAAGGAGAGAGTGAGCAAAAGGAGGGAAAGCTTGAGGAAAAGGGAAGGAGAAAGTGAGAAAAATGGAGGGAGAGATTGACGAAAAGGAAGGGAAATGAAAGAGAACTATAAGCTTTGAATAGTGGGAGAAAATAAAAGAGAGAAGTTGACTGCAATGGTGAGCAACAGAAAGTGTTTGGACATTTAGCTGGGAGGTATTGAGAGGAGGTATGATTTCACAGATGACAGGAAAGTGACAATAAAGAGAATACAGTAAGTAGTACAAAAGATTTTGCAATGAGAAGGCATATATGTGAAATTCGGCCCCTGTGTTACAAGAATGTAGTTAGTTCCGTCTTTACTACTGTTATGTACAGTTGCCAAAAAAGGTACTGCGACAACTATTGACACAACATTAAATATATTAATGTCCATAGTTGTTTGTAGGGATTATAAGTATGTATTACAGAAGGATATGGATATTTCCTTCTGTTATACATGCTTATAGTATACAAATAGTTGTGGATATTACTAGGGTTAAAGTTCTATCAAGATTTGTCGCAATATCTTTTTTTGGCAACTGTACCTGATGTTGTGAATTATCCTTTCCTGATTTGGTCGAAGTGATGATGGATAAAGAGACACTATAGAATTTCCCTTTAATCCAGAACCGAATCTCAATTCTCACAGGGGACTAAAACGTTGAGGGGAGCTTCTCTTGTTGGTGAAATTGAAAGGTATCTGATTCCTCCAAACTATGCCACGAAACTGATACTCTATTAGTACCACTGAAGGCGTCTGTGTCGTGGCATAGTTTGGAGGATTACATTTTATAAGCCCACCAATATATCCTCATACATTCAGTTAATTGGAGCACCTTGATTCCTCCAGAGTATGCCAGTAAACCGCTGGCCCAGAATAACAAAAATAATGGTGGTCTGTTGCATGGAATAATTTAGAGCAATCAATTGTTCCAGATTTACCAACACTGAAAGAAAGAGAAGATTGGCAATGCAAAGTTGGTAACACAGGTGCAACAGAGTCAATCATACCTACTTACATACCTACCTACCAACATCAACATCCCTACCTATCTACCTGCAACAACAACCTACCTACCTACCTACCTACCTACCAACCAACCAACCAACCAACCAATCAATCTACCTACCTACCTGCCTACCAACCAACCTACCTACCTACTAACCTACCTCCCTACCTGCCTGCCCCTCTAATTAAAGAACATATATAACAGTCCACAGAGATGAACATGAAGCCAGAAATACAAGGGTCCAGTACGAGTCCTATTAAGAAAATTGGAGGTTAGTGAGTCCATCAAACCAGGCCACGAAACACCACCCATATTGAAGGAGCCTGTTTCGTGGCATAGTTAGGAGGAATCAGAAGCCACCGACCGACCGAGTCTCATAAATAAACACGGGATGTATGTACGGAGTAGAGAGAACCAAAGCAAAGGGTATTTATTATTATTATTATTATCGTTAAAACAAAAACAAACTTCTCCCTCAGAAAATAGAAGAGTTTCGCCTAAGGTAAAAATCGGGGCAATATCCCGTAATTAGCAAAGATTTTTCCTCACACAAGGCCAACATTTATTTCCTGCTAACTCGCTCACTGCTGACCTCTTTCTCTTTCTCTCTCTCTCTCTCTCTCTCTCTCTCTCTCTCTCTCTCTCTCACACACACACACACACACACACACACACAAACACTGTCTGTCTCTGTCTCTCACTCTGTCTGTGTGTGTGTGTGTGTGTGTGTGTGTGTGTGTGTGTGTGTGTGTGTGTGTGTGAGAGAGAGAGAGAGAGAGAGAGAGAGAGAGAGAGAGAGAGACAGCAGAGCACAAAGCTAGATATTCTCAACGTAAACATATTCGGCTCCGTTACAAATGGGAGGACATTCCGGTGATAGACATTGCCCCATAAATCCCCACCGTGTAATTGAAAGTAGAGAGAGTTCCAAGCAACGGCAGCCATTCATAAAGGTGATCATAGGGTGTGTAGGCAAGAGCAAGCAAGCAAGCAAGCAAGGGAGAAATCAACAGAGGAATCAACAATTATATTTCAACATCACTAGTCTTTGGCTGGTATAATTTTAAACCTTTGTTACGATGACAAAAAAAAAAAAAATCTTAGTGTCTATATTCGCATGGTAAAATAATGTGAATATAGCGACGAAGATTGCATTCGACGAAGGTAAAGTTTAATACTACCACCCTTTATCTGTGTTTTTTTTTTTCTTTTCTCAGGAGTATTACAACAAGGAGTATTACAACAAAGAGTATTACAACAAGGAGTATTACAACAAGGAGTATTACAACAAGGAGTATTGCAACAAGGAGTATTACAACAAGGAGTATTACAACAAGGAGTATTACAACAAGGAGTATTACAACAAGAAGTATTACAACAAGGAGTATTACAACAAGGAGTATTATAATTCCCACGTAATAAAGAGAATATATACAGTACAACCCCAGACAGACAGAAGTCATAACTCACCCATCATTATCGTTTTAATTAACTCTGATAATAAAGATTTCTTGAACACACAATACCCAATATACAC
>JAWZYT010005544.1:20000-25630 GCA_034508575.1 Petrolisthes manimaculis
GATGGATGGTATGGATGGATTATAGATGTGAAGGGACGAGAGGGACAAAAGAGTGAATGGAAACTGAATGAAATGAAAGACGAGGGAATTAAAGGCAGGGAAGAAGAGAGGGTGTCATAGAGCGTGAATATCGAGAGAGAAGAGGGGAGGGTGTAGGCAAAACAGACACACACACACACACACACAGAGGTAGGTAGGTAGGTAGGAAGTATGGTTGGTTGGTAGGTAGGTAGGTAGTAGTAGGTAGGAAGGAAGGAAGGAAGGAAGAAAGGAAGGAAGGAAGAAAGGAAGGAAGGAAAGAAGGAAGAGAGGGAAGGCAGACAGACAGACATACAAACAGACAGACAGACAGAGACATACAGACAGGCAGACAGACAGGGAGGCAGGTTGGATGAGGACTATGGAGATGAATGAAGAGTACCCACCCAACCTATATACCCACCCAACCTATATACCTATCCACCACTGGCACTGGCACTGGGAATGGGAACTGGGAACGGTATGGAATGAAAGTGGTTGGACACAAAACACAGAATAAAGGAACACGAGGAACAGATTAAATGGACGAACCCAAATGAAAAAAAAGGGGGAGAAAATGAAATGACTGACTGACCGATTGAGAGACTGACTGATTGACTGACTGACTGATTGACCTATTGACTGACTGACCAACTAACTGACTGACTGACTAACTGGCTGATTGACCATCTAACTGACTGACTGACAGACTAACTAACTGATTGGCTGACTAAATGGCTGACTAATAGACAAATTAATTGATTGTCTGACTGATTGACCACCTATCTGAATGACTGAATGACTGACCAACTAACTGACTAACTAATTAACCAACTAACTGACTAACCGACCAACTGACTAGGTACCAGGAATACATACATATATACATACATACATATATACATACATACATACATACATACATACATACATACATACATACATATATACATACATACATACATTTATATATACATACATATATACATACATACATACATACATACATACATACATACATACATACATACATACATATATACATACATACATACATATATACATACATACATATATACATACATACATATATACATACATACATACATACATACATATATACATACATACATATATACATACATACATATATACATACATACATACATTTATATATACATACATACATATATACATACATACATACATACATACATACATTTATATATACATACATACATACATACATACATACATACCTGTGTATATCTATCTATTTCCAGGAAGGCACTTGAGTTTACACACGTGCCGTATTCCACTAACATGTTCGTTGCATATTCATCCGACAATGTATGCACACACAAAAAACCACACACACACACACAAAACACACACACACACAAAAAAAACCACACACACACACAGACACACACAAGGTCATAGACATACAACACACACACACACATACATATACAGACACACACAAAATGCACACAGACACACACAAAGACATAGACATACAACACACACATACACATACATATACAGACACACACACAAAGTCATAGACATATAACACACACATATATACAAATACACACATATATACAAACACACACACACACACAGACACACACATAAACACATAGACACAGACACACACAAAGACATAGACATACAACACACACATATATACAAACACACACACACACACACACACAGACATACACATAAAAACTCACACACACACACACACACACACACACAAGACACACACACACACAAATACATAGAAACACACACATATATAGAGGAACAACTATTACAAAAAAACTGTAGCTATCTGAGTTTTAACGATGAAGTTGTGGATGCATATCTAAAATTATTTGTATTAATGTACAGTACGCTGATGATACTGTATTATTGTGTGATAGCGAAGATGGGATGAGAAGAACTTTATTGGCTTTAGAGGATTATTGTAATAATTGGAAATTAGAAGTTAATTGTAGTAAAACAAATGTAGTTATATTTAGTAGAGGTAGAGTAGAAACAGAAAGGTATAAATTTAAATTGGGGATTAATGACATAGAAATTGTAAGGGAATATAAGTATTTGGGTATAATATTTAACTATAATGGTAGATTTCGCCAAGGACAGTTAGCATTGATTCAACAGACAACAAGAGCCATGTATTCTGTGATTAGTAAGATTAGGAAATTTAATTTAGCTGTTGATATTCAACTTGAATTATTTAAGTCAATGGTTAGACCAGTTATGTTGTATGGTGCTGAGGTCTGGGGATATTACTGTATTAGGGAAGTAGAACAATTACATCTAAGGTTCCTAAAATATATACTATATGTTCATAAGTATACAAGTAATGATATTGTATATGGAGAACTTGGTGAATTTCCTATAGAGATAAATATTAAGTGTGCAATGATTGGTTACTGGGTAAGATTAGTTACTGGTAACACAAATAAGTTAAGTTATATAATGTATAGATGTTTGTTGTATTTGGACCAGATTGGTGTGTTTACTTCACCTTGGTTAAATAGTATTAAAAGTATTTGTAATGATTGTGGAATGTCTGGGGTTTGGATGTCACAGGATGTGATAAACCCAAACTGGTTCAAACTAACAATAGAACAACAGTTGAAGGATCAATGGATAACAAAATGGAACAGTAATTTAGTAAATAAGGCCATTTGTAGTAATTATAGAACTTATAAGTTTTTTGTGTAGAAGATTATTTAGTAAAATTAGATAAGGCAGATAGAATAATAATGACAAATTGCGAGCAGGTAATAATAAATTACCAGTGATTACTGGTAAACATAGAAATATTAATAGGGAAGACAGGGTATGTACTAAATGTAATAACAATGAAGTGGGAGATGAATATCATATGTTATTTACTTGTCAAAATGAAAATATTATACAGTACAGAAATAGATATATTTCACATTATTACAGATGTAATCCAACAATGCATAAATAGGCCTACATATTATTAATAAATAATAGTGATTCAAATATAATGAGAAATTTAGTGCAGTTTTTGAAGAGTACATTAATTTTAAAAGCCTGTATAGATAGTTTTTATCACTGAGAGTATTTTGTTGATTATAATTGTGTAATTTTTTGTTTTACTGTATGTTTAGTTAACCATTATTTGTATAAGCAGCATAATTTAAGTACTGTATAGTAAGTAGCCTACAATATAATATTTAAGTGGCTGTGCTCCATACTTTTTGTAAAAGTCTGAGCAATATATCTATTCTATTCTATTCTATTCTATTTACTCACATATATACACAGACGCACAAACACACACACACAGAGGAAACCACATACTCGCTCTCCTGCCTCGAGTTAGCAAAATAAATAAATAAATAAACAAATTAAAAGATACATATAGAAAACTTATGTCAACAAGCAATATCTTGTTTCAAAACAGCGTTAGTATAATATTATTTGTTTCAGAACGGCATTAGTTTAAATAAATACCCATTATTTGTTTCAGAACGGAGTTAGTTAAATAAATACCTATTATCTGTTTCAAAACACACACACAAAATTATTACCTAACCTAACCCCAGAAAAGGGCACATTACCCTCCCCCCACTTTATAATTATTATTATTATTATTATTATTATTATTATCATCAGCATCATACTATTATTATTATTATTATTATTATTATTATTATATATAGACATAACATTATTTAAGAAGGTGTGGGAATAAGGGGACAGGCTTGGGGGGGGGGGTGCAGGAGTAGGGGGACAGGCTTTTTACCCACCCTCACACCCGTAATTTTAAAACATTTGAGGGCCCTTACTGAAGCTCTATGAACCCTCCAAACTACTCCAGGCAACAGAATCCCTATTCGAAACACTGAAGCGTTTTGTGGCCTGGATTATTTGGAGGGTTCATAGAGCTCCAGTAAGCGCCCTCAAATGTTTTAAAACTACGGGTGTAAGCCTGTCCCCCTATTCCCCCACCCCCCAGTCCCCCACCAAGCCTGTCCCCCTATTCCCCCACCCCCCAAACCCCCCCAAGCCTGTCCCCTACTACTGCACCCCCCCAAGCCTGTCCCTACTCATGCACCCCCTTAATAACAAAAATTAAAATGTAAACAAACCTTCTCTCTGGTCAAATCCACATTGGCAGTGTTACCATATTTGTTACCAGTGTTACCATACCCATATTGGGAGAGATTACACAGCGTTACCAAAGGTTCCTAGCCTATTTCATCTCATAATTGCAATGTTGCCAATGTTTTATAGTCACTTTGGTTGGACTACACAGTGTTACCAGAGCTTCCTAGCCTATTTAATTTTATAACTGCAGTGTTACCAATGTTTTTATAGCCATATTTACTCAATTAATTGCAGTGTTGTCAATGTGTTATAGCCACTACTATATAGACTGATTTTGACAATACTACCAACTCTGATATTTGCAGTGTTGCCAATGCCAATATGGAAACACGTATGTCACTGTAACTATTAAAAAGTATATAGTCCCGAAAAAAAGCATGAGGTTTAGGTGAGGTTTTGGGTTAGGCTTGAGGTTTAGATGAAGTTTTGGGCCTTTTCTATCCCCTTTCTATCCCTCATTCACCCTCCCTCTCCTACCCTTACCATCCTCCATTTTTTCCCTTCTCTCCGATTCTTCCCATCTCCCATTTTCCCCCTCTCTCCTACCCTTTCTATACCCCATTTCCCCCCCTCTATCCTACCTTTCCTATTCCCCATTTTCCTCCCTCTCCTACCCTCTCTATCCCTCATTCTCCCCTCTCTCTCATAACTTTCCTATCCCTCATTCTCCCCTCTCTCTCATAACTTTCCTATCCCCCATTCTCCCCCTTCCCCCCTCTCTCCCCCCCTTCCCATTCCCCATTCTCCCCCTCTATTTCCTCCCCTCCCCACCTCTCTCGTACCCTTCCCATCCCCAATCCCACTCTCTCTCTCTCTCTCTCTCTCTCTCTCTCTCTCTCTCTCTCTCTCTTTCAAATCAGTCAGCGCTACATTATTATCATATTTCATAAAAACCAAAGTATGAAATATTACATAAGCACTATAAATAATTAAGTCTATCAGGTTAAATCCCTATTACAACCACCACTAATATTATCAGTGGGAATATAATAATAATGAATATTTCTCTAGGCGGCCCTGGCAATTATTTCAATATTAACTTTATATTTTACATAATTATATATATATATGATTATAGTTTATCTGTCTACACTGACGAATTTAATGTGATATAATACAAGGACCCTATGATCGTGTATAAAAATTGGAGGCTTCTGATTCCTCCTGATTATGCCACGAAACAAGCTCCTTCTATATAAGTTGTGTTTCGTGGCATTATTTGAAGACTCACTAACCTCCACTTGTCTAACTACATCACAGGGTCCATAAAGATTATATCTGGTAAAATGTGACATTAATCTGATACTACTTATGAGGCGATATATTTTGTTAGGTAAGGTTATTTATTTCATTCCCATTCACGTATACTTTTTTTGTACATATTTTTGAGCGCCTTGATTCCTCCAAAGTATGCCAGGAAACAGGACCAGATTAAAAAATATAAT
>JAWZYT010005545.1:0-17924 GCA_034508575.1 Petrolisthes manimaculis
CTACACCACCACCACAACCACCATCATAACTGACCTCTCTTCATCATACACCACTACCACCACCACCAACACCACCACATCTCCCCTTTCTCCATCATACACCACCACCAACACACCTCCCCTCTCTCCATACACCATACACCATCATCTGCACTACCAACATTAACCACCACCATAATCTGACCCTTACAACCACTATTAACATAATTTATCATCACTACATTTAACCTTATAAAGACCCCGTTACTATGACAACATCCCATACTATGTCCCTCATCTCACTATCTCTATATCTCTTACTACTCTGTCTACCTTTCTCATTCACTCTTTTAGCTTCTATTCTCTCTTATGTGATCCTGTCTTATCATGTCTTCTTAGCTGTTTTATTTTTCTCTGTTCTTCTCTGTATATATATTTATTTTTTCTCTGTTCTTCTCTGTATATATATTTATTTTTTCTCTGTTCTTCTCTGTATATATATATTTTTTTCATCTATTGTATCACCTTTTTCTCTCTACGTCTCCCTTCTCCATCCATCCATCCATCTATCTTTCCAATCCCTGTTTATCTCTGGTGTCACTCTGTCTGTTTACCTCTCCGTCACAACATGTCCCATCCTCTTTGTCTAATAACAATTATAATGTCCTCTCTATTTTCAGTGTTTTTCTCCGTGTATCTGTATGGTATGCGCACGTGTGATTTTCTGTCTGTCTGTATCTATCAGTGTGTGTGTGTGTGTCTGTTTTTTGTCTATATCTATCAATGTGTGTGGTTTTTTTTCTGTCTGTCTGTATCTATCAGTGTGTGTGTGTCTGTTTTCTGTCTGTATCAATCAATGTGTGTGTGTGTGTGTTTTTCTGTCTTTCTATATCTATCAATGTGTGTGTGTTTCCCGTCTGTATCAATCAATGTGGTGTGTGTGTGTGTGTGTGTGTGTGTTTTCTATCTTTCTATATCTATCAATGTGTGTGTGTTTCCCGTCTGTATCAATCAATGTGTGTGCGTGTTGTGTGTTTTGTGTGTCTGTCTGTTTGTATCTATCAATGTGTGTGTGTTGTATGTTTTTGTCTGTCTGTCTGTTTGTATCTATCAATGTGTGTTTGTTTCCCGTCTGTATCAATCAATGTGTGTGTGTTGTGTGTTTTGTCTGTCTGTCAGTTTGTATCTATCAATGTGTGTGTGTTGTGTTTTGCTTCTTTATTACCTGGTGTGTGCTGCTGGTGGTGGTGGTGGTGAGTTAGAAAGGATGTGAGGTGTGCCAACTGGACGTCAGTGATTAGTCTGACTTCTCTAGTTGTCGACTCTTGTCTATGTTGATGAGGTTCAGGGTAAGGATTATGGTGATGATATTCGTAGTGATGATAGTCGTAGTGATGATGATGCACTTTGACACATAAAATTTCGTTAAGTAATAGTACACACCTTTTTTTTTTTCAAACTTCTGTTAAACTGCAGCCGTCCGTAGTTATTGATATTTTACTGTTTTAATTTAACGAACAGATACATAATTATTAATAATGCTTCATTCATGCGACGATATAATAGGCCTATGGAATGTAATATGACCGAAACAGTACACAGGATGTAAATAATGAAAACACAACTAAAGTACGATATGATACAGCTGCATATGAGGCGAGGCGACCCTATACATGAGAGAAGAGTATTATCCATGGCCCAGGTATACACTGGGCCATGGTATTATCTATATATATCCCCCTGCACGTCTTTCCCGTCTGTCCCACCTCTGTAACCCGTGTCTAATCTCCACCTTATCTATTCCTCATCCATCACTATATGATAAAATATATTTGTACCCATTCACTACACTACTCGCGGGTCATTAAGGCTGATCACCACCACCACAAACTTATTATTATTAAAGAATTCTTAATAAATAGTTAGGTTAGGTTAGGTTAGGTCTGAGAGAGAAACACCATACAAGAAAAGTGTATTAGAATGGTCCAAAATAGTGAATACTGATCTATAAATATACATTATAGTAAATTTAAAAATTCT
This sequence comes from Petrolisthes manimaculis, assembly GCA_034508575.1. Classification (NCBI taxonomy): domain Eukaryota; kingdom Metazoa; phylum Arthropoda; class Malacostraca; order Decapoda; family Porcellanidae; genus Petrolisthes; species Petrolisthes manimaculis. Next base: position 2,020 of record JAWZYT010005545.1, read on the forward strand.
TAAAAAATAGTTAGGTTAGGTTAGGTTAGGTCTGAGAGATAAACACCATAGAAGAAAAGTGTATTGTTAAGGATGGGAGGACTGACACACACACAGCACATGTTTGTCATCCATCACTGTTGCTTGGTTCTTTCCCTGCCTTGCCTTGCCTTCTTTCCTCTCTCTCTTCTCTCTCTCTCTCTCTCTCTCTCTCTCTCTCTCTCTCTCTCTCTCTCTCTCTCTCTCTCTCTCTCTCTCTCTCTCTCTCCTATCATAAGTGGGCTGCATATTCCCACCTTCCCCCCCTCTCTCTCTCATTGTCCCCTCCCCATCTCTCTCTCTCCTTTCTCTACCTGGAACAAGGGAAGGGGGGCTCACTTTCCCTCTCTTCATCTCTGGCCTTGGCATCACTTACTTTCCCTTTCTCTGTCCTTCATGCCTATCCTCTCTATATTGAAACCTGACATTTACCTCTTACTTCACACACATAGTATTGGTGCTGTGAAATCGACGAAGGAATCCTATCTACTCTATGGGCATAAATAATTATATGTTCTTTTAACCTACCTGCGAATCTGTAGGTGGAATGTAATTTTCGTTTAATTTAATTTCTTGGGCTTTATCATCACAATAGTGTCACTTTTGTTAGAGACTGTAGATGACCTAATCAGTATGAAGGTAAAGCTTTGGCCTGCCATGACTGCTGCTCCCTGAATGACCAAGCAGTTCATTCATGGCTGTTGGATGCTTAGTAATAACAAGGGCTAATTTTTTTTATATCTTGTTCATGTTTTAGTTCCTTATGTGTTTTTATTCCTTCTGCTTTACTAAATGTACAATTGTCGTGTACTCTTGGCAGATTATCGAAATGATCACTTTTATCTTCATGGTTAAGTAAACTGCAAAGCCTACGGAAGTTAGGAACCTACTTTGGAAAACACGGTGTTTCTTCAGACCGTCAGCCAGTTTATATGTTGAATTAGGAATTGCCATTAGTGTTTCTTACGTTAAATCTTAGACATTTTATTGTTGGTTCAGGGAAAGGGTAAAGTAAAGTTAGTGGTGTGTGAAGAGAAATATCCTAATTTTATTTATTGTTGGTTCAGGGAAGGGTAAAGTAAAGTTAGTACTGCTTGAAGAGAAAGATAGATGGGTGGAGTGAAAACCGTTTTGTGACTCCTCCCTACTCCACTCACTCCACCCAACACCACAGCTTCCACAGTAACAACACTCACATTACACATTAATAGGAATGCGTTTTATGACTTACTATAAATATTTCCTTTGTGTCATTAAAATATCTTTAGGATTTGGCATCATTTGATGAGGAAACCACTGATATTCCGAAGTAGTTTGATAATAAGGCAAGGAGTTTGATGTGTAACTGTTGCAAATTGTATGTTCCTTTGCTACTGGTAAAATAATCAGGCTCTGGTTGTCATAAGATTGCATAGGGTGAATCAACAAAACATAATAATATTTTTGGAACGAACATTCAGTGAAAGTAAATGAGAATATAATATTAGTTGTATTGAGGTTTTCAGTGTTGATGGCATCATAAATTTTCGTTACCCTTGGTGTTGAAAAATCAGAAAAGAAATGTGTAAGAGAAATAGTTGTGACCCATGTGTGTGTGTGTGTGTGTGTGTGTGTGTGTGTGTGACTCTCCTCTGTAATAGTAGGGGAGACGGGGGTGTAGGGGGTGTAGGGGGGGGGGGGCGTCCTTCAAGGGATCCCAGTCGTCTGCTGGTCCTACACTTCTCCCGTTACTGGTACCGTGGGGGGGGGGGCTAGGGGGGGGGAAGGGGCAGACTGGGAGGTAGGGGGGTGGGGGGATGGGACGCAATGTAAGACCTGGTAACCTATACAGTGTACGTATGTGTTTAGGGTGAAAGGTGAGAGGGAATAAAGTGTATGAGTGACTAACTAACCTGACCCATATATCTCTTGAATCTTGTCACGACTTTCCTGTTTACCCATTGTGTCTTTCTTACGATGGTACCCTTCTTTTTACTGTGGTACCCTTCTTCTTACTATGGTAACCTTGATTAACAAAACAAAACTATAGGGGGAGTGGGATGAAGATATAGTTGACAGGAGAGAAGAGTGATAGCAGTGTGGAAGTTGAGGAGACGAGCAAGGATGAATAAAGGAAGGGAAGAGGGGGAGTGAAGGATGAATAAAGGAAGGGAAGAGGGGGAGTGAAGGATGAATAAAGGAAGGGAAGAGGGGGAGTGAAGGATACAAGGGGCAAATGAAGGGGGGGATGAATGGGGTGAATAGAAATTATGCGAGAGAGAGGGAAGGGGGACAAGTAGGAAGATAGGGAGGTAGGTAGGTAGGTAGATAGGTAGGTAGGTAGGTAGAGGGAAGGAAGGCAGAGAAGGGATGAGGTGAGAAGGAGGCACACGTCATAGGAGTAACGAGACGGAGGGAGGAAAAAGACTAGATTGTAAAAGGCAGAGAATAAACTATCACTATTTTTCATCACTCCAGGGGGCCGAGTTTGAAGCCGATAAAATCAGACTCGTGTAGGAATGATGGTAAACAAGATGACAGATAAAAGAGAGAGAGAGAGAAAAAAAATAATTGCTCGCTGGGTATAGATTCTGAGATAAATAAAAAAAAATGGTGAATGGAAAGAGACAGGGAGGGAGGTGGGGGGTAGATGATGGAAATATTGAAAACAAATTTATAGATATTAGATACGAGGAAGTCTATCTATTATATGCAAGAAATCTATAAGACGAATGAATGTAAAGTTGGATATATTTGAAGTATCACTTTATATAGAGGCTTGAAAATATATTCGAAAACATATTAAAGAGGAGGAAATACCGTATAAAAAAATGGAATAAAGGAAGAAGAAAGAGAGAGAAGGAATAGTTGTAAATAGAAATACTGTCTAAACTCTAAAGACTGCCGAAGAAAAAATGGTTAATTATGAGAGATGAATAGGTGAAAAAGAATAATAAACAGCAACGAGTAATAAATGAGACCTAGAGGGAAGGGGAAGTAAAAATGATTAATTATGAAAGATGAATAGGTAAAAAAGAATAATAAACAGCCACGAGTAAAAATGGTTAATTATGAGAGATGAATAGGTGAAAAATAATAAACAGCCACGAGTAAATAATGAGACCTAGAGGGAAGGGGAAGTAAAAATGATTAAATATGAGAGATGAATAGGTAAAAAATAATAATAAACAGCCACGAGTAAATAATGAGACCTAGAGGGAAGGGAAGACCCGGATCATCCCTATACAAGCGAGGTCACAGACGAGCACCCACCGTAAAAAAGGTGGGTGTAGATGTGAGTGTGGGAACTGTGGAGTGTTGGGGGAGGGGGGGGGGTGGCTGCGGGGGGGGGGGAGGTCACGGCTCGCTGGTGGAGAAGTGGAAAGACTGAGGAGAGGTGGAGAGCTTGACATAGAGAGAGAGACAGAGGAGAGGAGAGACTGAGGAGATGTGGAGAGACAGAAGAGAGGTGGGGAAACTGAGGAGATGTAGAGAACTTGAGAGAGAGAGAGAGAGGAGAGGTGGAGAGACAGAGGAGATGTAGAGAACTTGAGAGAGAGAGAGAGAGAGAGAGAGAGAGAGAGAGATGGAAAGACGGAAAAATCAATCGTCAGACTTATAACAATAGGTGATGTGGAAGAGAAGAGCAGCAACACAGAGAAGGTGGATAGATGGAAATGTGAAAAAGGTGGAAAAACAGAAGGGTGGATGAAAATAGAAGAGATAAATAAGATACAGAAGATGGTGGTAAACTTAATCAATTACAATGCCAGGAAGGAACGACGTTGCGAAATGGTGATAAGGAAAGGTAGAGAGGAATGAAAAGCTTGATGACTGGTGGGAAAGAATGAGTGAAAGAAAGAATGGGAAAGAAAGGTGAGCAGAATGAGTGAAAGAAAGAATGGGAAAGAAAGGTGAGCAGAATGAGTGAAAGAAAGAATGGGAAAGAAAGGTGAGCAGAATGAGTAAAAGAAAGAATGGGAAAGAAAGGTGAGCAGAATGGTAGAGGAACAGAAGAATGTAGACAGGGAACCATGGAGAGACAGTGAATGACGAGGGAATGAAGTATATAGATACATGATGTAAACAATAGAAGCATTGGTAAAAGAAAGGGTCTGAGAGAAACGAGTGGAAAAATAAATTGATAGAATAGATTACATTAGGGAGGTGTAGTATAGGGAAAAGAAATGGCTCCAAACAAATGAGGATGAGTTTGGAGTAAATATCAATGAAGATCAGAGAACAAACGAAGTAGAAAAATAAAAACAAATAAATCAAAATAATGAGGTAGAGAAAACGATGATATGAGGGAAAGGAGGAAGGTGAAGAGGAGGAGGAGGAATTGTGGGACTGATGAAAGTGGAGAGATAAAATAAATCGTCGTTGTTGGAAAGGAGGAAAAGTGGAGGGGAGGGGAGAGGTAGGTTCGATGGTGTCAACGGTAGAGATGTAGATATGATGGAGAGAGACGAGGGGGAGAGAAAAGTGAGGGGAGGGAGAAGTGAGAGAGAAGTGAGGGAAGGGAGGGAGATGTAGATATGATAGAGAGAGACGAGGGGAGGGAGGGAGAAGTGAGGGAGAAGTGAGGGAGATGTAGATGTAGATGTGATGGAGAGAGAAGTGAGGGGAGGGAGGGAGAGAGAAAGGAGGAAGGTGAGGAGGACTGACTTGTGGGAAGGAGGAAAGTTGGAGGGGAGGGGAGGGGAGGAGAGGGGGAGAGAGAAGTGAGGGGAGAGAGAGGGAGAAAGGAAGGAAGGAAGGGAGGGAGGGAAGGGGAAGTGTATACAAGTGATAGAGTAGAAGAGTGGATATGAAAGGGAAATAACAATATATATGAAAAACCAAGTGGAGATGAATAGAATTGAATAATAAAAAAATGTATGGAAATCTGAAAGAATTATTTGAGACAGAGAGAAAGAGAGAAGAGAGACTCGACGTATGGCAGGAGAATGGAATATAAGATGGAGAGAATAAAGAGAAGGATGGATTAAAGTTGAAGGCTGAGGAAGATAACAATTGAGGGAAGAAGTTGAAAGAATTGACGGATAAACGGAAAATAAAGTAAGTAACGAAAAAATAAATGGAATACAAACCATGAGAGAGGGATAATGAACGTGAAGAACAAAATAATAAACATCAAAATGCATGTAATTTAAACAGCATAAAAAAAGGTTAAAGGAAGAAACAAAAGTAAATGCTGAAGGAAAATGAATACATATGCAAATGTTAAGTGAGAATTTAAGATACCTATGTACTCTTGAGCTCTAGTACATATGACTTGGGGAGAACGTAAAAAATAATTATATGCAAAGTTCCTGTATATCAACAACACGTACATAAAAAAGATGCAAAGAAATTGAGAAGACGGCAAGTGGAAGTGTCCCCAGAGAGAGAGAGAGAGAGAGAGAGAGAGAGAGAGAGAGAGAGAGGAGAGTGAAGGGGGAGGGGGAGAGAGAGAGAGAGAGTCAGAAAATAATCTTTCACTATTCAAACCATCTCACCAACTATATTTTTATGTTCTCACTAACCGGTTGTCCTCCTCTGCCTGGGATTGAGTTGGCATCCAGCTGGTACTACTACTACATCTGTGAACTGCTACACGGCACGTCCCTCTTGTAGTGAATGGTCTTATAAGTGTGGTCCAAGTCGGTCGGTCGGTCGGTCGGTCGTTGGGTTCAGAGCTGCATGGAGTGAGAGGGACTAAGATTTGCCTTGAGAGGGACCTACATTTATAAAGACTGTCGTAAGAATAGAGAGTTGTTGTTGTTGTACGATGATGTTTCTTGATGCCACAACGACTTGGGAACGAATCTGGGGAAACCATCGTATTCTACAGAGATAATTATAGAGGGCTGTCAACTTTAGGGGGACATTTGAGAGGGTCGACTTGAGGTATATATTTCTTTTACTAGTTCTCAAGCCTATCAGTGTAAAAACATATTAAAAAAGTTACAAACAACACCACTGCTAGGCTCAGATGGTATATACTACTCGGCTCAGATGGTATATATTTTTCCTGTACCAGCAAGTCGTAAATATCCACACGAGGAGGTGTTGTGATCGTAAAGTTGTGTTTGTTTGGTAATGTGGATGAGGTTAGTGATGCTGTGTATAATAATAAAGGGAAAGTAAACAGTGTTGGTAAATCTGAAGCAACTTGATTCCTACAAACTAGTCCAAGCAACAGGCCACCCCATTAATTTTGTTCATCTGGTTCCGTTTCCTGGCACTTTTTGGAGGAATCAAAGCGCTCTAATGTAACTGTACCAAAAGTATATTATCCCCCTAACCTCGACTTTCCGTGCCATTGAATATTTGGTTGGCCAAGCATGACAATGATAAGATGTGATATAATATGGTAATATGGTATTGGGGATAAAAAACAGATGTGAAGGTTTAACACGAGTATCTGGTGGTGTGGAGTGGGAGGATCCGAGGTTAACAGGAGTCAGGCTAGGTGGGAAAGGCATGTACAGTAAAGTGCTCAGAAGATAATCACACACACACACACACACACACACACACACACACACACACACACACACACACACACACACACACACACACACACACACACACACACACACACACACACACACACATATATATCCGGGAACCCCCCAGGCTTTACGCAACGCCTTGTCTTAAGAGCATTCAGAATTCCCAAACCTTCTTAAAATCAATAAAATGTTTGGAATGTGACTGATTCTCGTTGAGGTCGTGGTGGCGTGGGATCAACTTTCACTGCATGGGATTGTTTGGGTGTTGTAGATAGATGGTGTGAGGTTCATAGAAGATTAGAAGGTGCTGATCCCTTGTCTAATAATTAATGATAGAAAGTGATAAAGTACAGGTAGGTTTCTATGTGATTGAGTGCGATATTTTTTTATATATACTGTATTATTATTATGTTTCATCTCTGGACTTGCATATCTGAACTGTAATATTGGCTTCGTGTTGTACTTTTTGAGTTGTACAGAACATCACTATATAGTTACACAATACAAACGCAGAAATGTATACTTTTGTGAAATTGTTTTGTGGACTTTATTTTAGTCTGTTGGAGTGTGAAGAATGTTAAGGCGGCACGAGTGGTTTGTATGACTTTAGTAATGCGAGATGATGTTACGGTGTTGTAAAATGTGTTGCTGTAAGACTGTTTATTAAATGAGGACAGGATGTGGAGACAGTTTGTGTGGTTATAAGAAGTTGAAGATGTCCGTGCAGGTATCAGGTATCAGGTATCAGGTATCAGGTATCAGGTATCAGGTGTCAGGTGTCGCTGCAGGAATGTCCATGAAACTATTTTATTTTTTCTCTCTTCCAAACGGTAGGAAAGATGGTTAAAGAGACATTTTTTTTATTTTTTTTTTGTACAATAAGCCTAAGATGAAGCTTCTGACAATTTTCAGTGGTAACTCTCACAGTAGTAAATTATGGAATAGATATGTGACCGATAGAGTGATGTACTATAGATAGATAGATAGATAGATAGATAGATAGATGTAACAGATAGTGATATAAGAAATATATAATGCAAAAAATAATATAATATTTCCATACCTGTATTAAATGAGAATAAATATATTTGCCAATGTTTACGCTTTATCAGTTATATCTCGAGAGTCACATTAGTTCTTATAACTTGAGAATATCATTGATAGGGGTGTGATTTGAACCGATCAAAATTAACGCGATAAAAATTAGGTCCTATGATCATCTCCTTCAGCACAGTTACTCAGTGTTGTGTTATAGTATAGTACTTATTTATTTATAATACTTATTTACTGGTACTTAAATAATCAGTGTGGTGGTATAGTACTTATTTACTGGTACATACATACTCAGTGTTGTGGTATAGTATAGTACTCATTTACTGGTACATAAATACTTTTACATACATAACATATTCATACAACTTATCCCAGTGAACGTGAGAGGTCATAAGATAAACCGGGTGTTAGTGTGTGTCAGAACATAAGATATTCACAACAAAAGTAGGTTGTGACGTACACCAACACACACCGGTTGTATAATTATGAAAACACTAAAAAAAAAAAAAAACTAGCGTTTTTTTTTTTTTTTTTTTTTTTTTTTTTTCCAGACATCACAATGTGTCAGTAGGTCTCCTCCTATAATGATGCTCTTCATTTACAAGAAACGAGTTGGAAAATTAGTGTTAAGGGGAGGGTATAGTTCTGACATTTTTGGAGATAATGATTCCTTTAAACTATTTCAGGCAACAAGATACCATTATTTCTTCATCTGGGTCTGTTTCCTGACATACTTTGGAGAATTCAAGGTGCTCCAATCTATCAGAAATATACTCTCCCCTTAAAGTTCATCATCTGGGGCCAGCAGTGAGAGTAACCTGCTAGCAAAGAAAGGCAAGGTAACATTAATAGTGTGTGTATCTATAATATTAATGGTGTGTCACTTGAGAACATAGCCCTTGATTGTCTCTCGAAAAAACCCCTGTAGACTTCAAGATTTAAGCAGGCAATTAGATAAACAATCGAGATATGCATTATGATAATAAGCATGCATTGTTTTAGTGTAGACAAACTTATGTTAGGTCAACTACATTAGACGAAAAACGTGTGCAAAGTAGAAAAGTTACATCACCATATTGGGATTAAAGTTTTGAAAGGACGAAAGTGGGAAGAATAAAGTTTAATGTCACCTGGTTTTGATACAATTGAAAGATGGATGGATATCAGTATGGAAAATCTTGTGTACAGTATATAGTTGATTATATTGGGCACATATTCAAAAGTTTATGAAGTGAGTTTGTAATAGATTGGTTATGAATGAGATATTAGAAAACAAAATAAAGATCAGTGTATAGGATATAGATGTGTTTTTTAGAACCGTATATATTTAGCCTTGCCTTGAGTATGTCATTAAAAAGATATTACTAACGATCATATACATCCCTCCTTAACTTAATTCCTCCCGGCGGATGTGGACAATCACCGACAATAACCGGGGGGTGATTTAGATGCTAATTAGCTTCCCGGAATTGCTTTGTGATGAACCAGACACGAGTAAATAGTTGTGGTTATGACTATACCTGAATCAAACACCTACCCTAGCCCTTGGTGTGTGTGTGTGTGTGTGTGTGACGGTAGAAGATGTATAGGATTACCGTAGACAGAAACAACATTCAATCCAAGACTATAAGAAAAAAAAAAAACCCTGTGATTATGATAAGTGAATAATCTGGTACCTACCCAACCCTGTGTGTGTGTGTGTGTGTGTGTGTGTGTGTGTGTGTGTGTGTGTGTGTGTGTGTGTGTGTGTGTGTGTGTGTGTGTGTGTGTGTGTGTGTGTGTGTGTGTGTGTGTGTGTGTGTGTGTGTGTGTGTGTGTGTGTGTGTGTGTGTGTGTGTGTGTGTGTGTGTGAGTGTGTGTGTGTGTGTGTGTGTGTGTTCCCCTGTGAGTGATGGTATAGAGAAGAGGAGTGAGTTACAGTAATAAGAAACAACCTCCTGAGTATATAACCTGAGTATATAAGCACATACATTTGGGGAGTTACGTTCGTGATAAGATTATTCTACAGACAATATACAATAAATTTCAGACCCGGTCTTTTAATGCTTCATCTCTGCTTTTGCACTTTAATGACTCATAAATACATTGGTCTTTCACTGGGATAACTAATGTGCTCCATTGTGTTCATATTTGTTCAAGTCCTCGTATATCTCACGGCAGAGGAGAATTCACGTGTTAGTCGGATATACAACATGCACCACTGAACATATATGGAGATTTGAGCATGAGATATGTTAAATAAAATACCAATGGGAAAAAAGATAAGCTGCCTGTGCCTTTTGTTTCGTTATTACACCGCTGGAAAAACCGGAATTTCGACGCCAGCTTTCCGAAAAGGCAATAAATTACGGTTTTTGTTTTTGGACGGTCGGCAAAATTTGTAAGGCTGCCTGGGAAGTATGTAAGGAATAATGCATTACCAAAAAAAAGAGGTCTGTTAGTTCCAACTCTTTTCACCAACGATTCATCTTTAAGGTGTCAAATATTACCTTGTAGTAGTAGTGTGAAGTAAAAGCAGCAGGACCTTCACCGTACACACACACACACACACACACACACACACACACACACACACACACACACACACACACACACACACACACACACACACACACACACACACACACACACACACACACACACACACACACACACACACACACACACACACACACACACACACACACATACACACACACACACACACACACACACACACATACATCTCCAGCTTACCTTTCTTTATCTCTCCATCTCAAACCACAAATAATCACTCCCCCACACCACGTTCGGGTTGCAGATGTAATAAATGGTAAATACTAAATACTTTTCTATAACTTAATGTAAATGCACCAAGTAGCGTTTGCATATTTTATTATATACTGTGCTTATTCAATTATGGCTTTCACCGCTGTCCAAGTAATTTTGTGCCAACCAACATTATCATTCATTTTGCTGAAGTGAGAGGATTAAATTCATTTGGTGAATATCTCTCTGGATCGACAGGGAAATAATTGTTGGGTATAATATGAAGATGTACATTTGTGATACGTAATCCCTGACCAGAGATGAACGGTAGGCACCACACACACATATACCCCCCTGCATTCAAACTCAGTCTCTATAATTATATGTGTACTGGGTGGGGAAATGAGTAATACCAGGTGATTCGAAGCTTTCTACTCCTCACTCACACTCTGGTCAGAAATGATGTATCACGAGTGTACTATTTTAACATGACGCTATCTATACCCTGTTTGATAGAGGGATAACTAGATGTATATGTTCGTTACCACAAGATGGATTGTTACCTGTGTGTGTGTTTTATAATGCTGGCCAGACTCGTGTGTAATGCCGGTACTCCATGGTATGTACAGTCACAGTCAAATATCCACTTAACACTTTCCTTCCATTGTAGTAACTATCTTGGTAATAATGAACAACACGTGTATGATTTTGCAGCACCTCATAATGATAATAGAATAGATTGAGTTGATGTAATGTGTTTTTTTGTATGATTATATTTTGGCATGATATTAATTTATTTGCACGATGGAAGGAAAGTATGTTGGTATTTATTTGACCGTGGCTGTACTTGGGTAGTAAATCTTAACATGATCTTGCCATCACTGTGGACTTTAACCTCTCGACCCTCACTACAGTATTATGCAAATGTATGAAGTAAAGGACTCATTTAATAGTTGAGTTCACTGCTAAAAATTGCTATATTATCTGCACGCGACTGAGAATAATTATTTCCATGTCCTAATGAATTTTGCGTTCGTCAGTCATATCTGGTTTACTCTATTGGGAAGCTGATGTCACTTGGGAGAATTATAGATGATTAAAAACCCATTAGGGAAATTCCTGGATGTTAGTTGGCAAATGATGATGTAGTTTCAACGGAGAATAACAGTTATATTAGGGGTAATGACCGGATGAAATTACATAAGGAATGAAAATTAATGTTCTACAGTATATAAACAAATAAATGTTGACCGGATGAAATTATATTAGAACTGAATTGTGCTATATAAAAAAAATATATAAATATTTACGGTATGAAAGGCAAAAAAATATATAAATACCTCATGATAGAATCTCATACTTAACGTCATGAGTATTATATGTACAATTATTTCATGTTTTATTTTAATGTATGTCATGGTTGAGTTTTATTGCCTAAGGATTTAATTTATGGGCACGTGTAACTCATTCTTTATGTTCTCTTACAAACACTAGCAAGACTTTGGTTGAAATAGGGTTCATATGTCGCTAAATATTTGTTAATGAATTATTATTATGCATAGTTTCTGAGCTTATAGTCTCAAATAGTGCTTTAAAAATATACCCTATTATAAATATTTTGTTTTACTTTTCCCTGAGATGTTAAACCTCCTGCCTATTTTTTTTACATCCTCAGGGAAAGGAGTCTACTGATTCCCACAAACACTGCCAAGAAACAGACTGCTTGTGTTTTAATGGGTTGATCATGTACGACAGCAGCTTGGAGGTATATTATTGTCTAGCCAACAACATCTCTTGCCAATATGCTCTCCCCCATAAGGTCGTGTACTCCATCATATTCACACGCTACAAACGACCATGTGGCCTGCCCTTTGCCTCGTCTTGTCCTCCCGCAATAACCCCGTAAAATCCTTCGTTATTTTTATTTTTTGTTCTTGCTCGACGCTGTTGTTATCTGGTGTTATCGGCACGCGGGGGTGACGGCAAGTGGTGTGAGATCTGTGATGGCCGTCAGTGATAGCGGTTCACTCACTGATGGTAAATACGAGATAAAACTGAATGTGTGTGAATAGCTATACATACAAGGAGAAATTTGGTGTTAATGATTGCAAGTACACGAGATAAAACTGAATATGTGTGTGTGAAGAGCGATACCAAAAAGGAGAAATTTGGTGTCAATGATTGCAAGGGATGATAAATGTGATAGCGGTTAATTGATAAGTAAGAGATAACAATGAATGTGTGTGAATAGCGATACATAAAAGGAAAATTTGGTGTATTTTGGTGTTACTGATTGCAGGGGTGATAAATGTATGTATTGTATATTAGACAGAGGAAGGAACAGTTGGAGATGGACGGTGAATGTGAGGAGTGGAAAGAATCAAACAAACAAGTAAAAATAAAACGTGAGAAATCGATGACCGATGGATAAAGAAAAAAAAAAAACTACCAGAAAAGGAGACCGATATCACAAATGCAAAAACTGAATGATAATAAAATAACAGAAATAAGGATAATATTATAAATGTTAGATAATGTTAGATAAATGTTATAAATGTTAGATGTTATAAATGTTAGATAATGTTAGATAAATGTTAGATAAGGAATTGCAATACATATATATGAAGAACTATAATTATTGGAGGGAGAAATAATTGAAAATAAACACGACTAGAAGACAGTAAAGGCAACAATAATCTAAAATCAGCGGGAGGAAGGAAGGAAGGAAGGAAGATTTAAAAGATAGAGAAAACGTTAATGGTTCGTGCATTTAAAGATTATTGGATGAAAGTTTGGGAAGGTATAATTAGTGAAAAAAATAAAATAAAATAAAAAATAAAATAAAAGGAATTGGAATTGAACTCGGAAGAAATTAAAATAAATGGTCGGAAAACGATAATTGGAGGAAGACTAAATGGAATATTAATAAAAGGCGATAGATGAAAGATAGATGAAACATTTTAGTGTGTTAGTCAAACTAGATTTATGCCATGTTGTGATTTAGAGGAGATTTTATTTTTGTGTATATTGGAGATCTACTGAGTCCTCCTACCAATGCCAGGAAACAGATGGATTTTAATTAAGGGGGTGCGGGAGTAGGGGACAGGTTTAGGGGGTGGGGTTTAGAGGGGTGCGGGAGTAGATGAAAGGCTTGGGGGGGGGGGGAGTATAGGACAGGCTTGAGGGGGTACGTTCAGTTCTAATGAGATTGTGTGTTCAGTTCGTGGTCTCCAATTGTCTCTGAATCAGATGAGAAGGGGAGACTTAATAAGGGAAGGAAAATTATGCGAGCGAGTAATGAGCAGACGATATAGCTAAAGTTAAGTAGACAAAGCTAATGGAGAGAGAGAGAGAGAGGAGAGAGAGAGAGAGAGAGAGAGAGAGAGAGAGAGAAAGTGAAGTGACCAACATACGACTGATTGCTTGGAGATAGATACATGCAAAGTAATTAAAAACCTGAAGTGACTTTGGTTTATGTTTGTGTTGTTACAGACGGTTTGCTGTAAGAGTAACACAAATGATGATACCAACAACAACAACAACATAAACAACAACAACAATATCTACATTAACAACAACAACAACAACAACAACACTTTATGACCATCGTTTTACTCTTTCACCACCACCATCACCACCATCACCACTACCATAACCACAGAAAAACCTGCTTGTGTTCCTTGTTTCATGCCGGGGTGATTAAAGAGTAAATAAAGGTAACAAGCAAGCAATCCATTAATTAAAAAAACAAAAAATAATAATAATAATAAAAATACTCAAGTTATGGTTTCCTCTCTCTCTCTCTCTCTCTCTCTCTCTCTCTCTCTCTCTCTCTCTCTCTCTCTCTCTCTCTCTCTCTCTCTCTCTCTCTCTCTCTCTCTCTCTCTCTCCTCTCTCTCTCTCTCTCTCTCTCTCTCTCTCTCTCTCAATCTTTCCCCTTGTTCTTCTCTGCAGCTCCATGTCTCCTATTAGCCTTGTGTGTATCCTCATTACCCCTTCACCCCTCTCTCTTTCTCACTTCACCCCTCTCTCTTCCTTACTTCATCCTTCCCTCATTCCCTCCTACATCCCATTCTCGTTACCCCTTCACCCCTCACTCTTCCTCCTTACATCCTTCCCTCATTCCTCTCTACATCCCATCTTCCTCCCTACATCCTTCACTCATTCCCCTTACATCCTTCCCTCATTCCTCTCTACATCCCATCTTCTTCTCCTTAAATCCTTCACTCATTCCCCCTACATCCTTCCCTCTTCCTCCTTGCATCCTTCCTTCATTCCCACCTTCATTCCACTCTTTTCCTCTCTATCATTACCTTCCATGCTTCTCTCTTCCTCTCACCATCGCAGCCTCACCATGTTGTGTAATTATTGTACTCTGTTCCATTCCCCCAGTCTTCACCATATTGCACCACATCACTCCCGCGTTCCACATGTCCCTCTCAAGATTGTATCACCTCACCTTACACACCCACCATCCCTTGCTATACCTCTCCATTATCTAACCCTTTCCCCATCCTGTTCTCCCATTTACCTCCTCCCTGCATACATACTACTTGCCTCCTGTGTCCTACCGTCTCCAGTCCTTCCTTCCTTCGTCTGGGTTCCTTTTTATCAGTACATCGTCAGCAACTTATTATCCCTGACCTCCTCCTCATTGGTTTGTCACCTTCACTACACACTCGTCACTTCTGCCTTGCTTTCCTGATCACCTCTCTCAACTCAGACTCAACCCACTTCTTTCCTTACATCATCATCCCTTGGCTTCTTCACGTCCCTACTTTCCTCCCTCACTTTTCTACTTTCTTCCCTCACGTCCCCACTTACCTCCCCCACTTCCCTACTTTCCTCCCTCACTTTCCTACTTACCTCATGACTCCATATCCTCCCTCATCACTGAAGCATTAACTCCCACATACACATCTTTACCTTTCCTCTCTCCTTTTTCACGCCTTTTTTTTTTTATTATTATATTCGCTTTCCTCGTCTCATCTCCAACACATCCTAAACTCTATCCCTTCCCTTACACACTCACCCCCTTCATTCCCGTCTAGATTCATTATTACAGCTTCGACTACTGTAACTCCTCCATCAACTCACTCGTCTATGTACCCTCTAGCCCTTTCCCCTCACCCTGTATCACCACCTTCATTCATTCACACCTTTACTCTTACGTCCCCTCTCTTGTATTTTATTGACGACCCATTATTTACCGTCCTAAGTTACTGGGTGTTAGATCAGACAAATTAATGTTCTCCTTACTAAAGCCTCGTAATGATCAGTAGATGCATGTGATGTTGTCCTTTAATCATTCATGCTTACCTCCTCCTCCTTCTTCCTCTGTGTTCATCCATCACTCCTACCCCTACCACACACAAGCACACACACACACACACACACACACACACACACACAAACACACACACATACACACACACACACACATGCATTTTTATTTTTCTCTCTCTATCTCTCTCACACACACACATACACATGCATTTTCTCTTTCTCTCTCTCTCTCTCTCACACACAAACACACACACACACACATGCATTTTCTCTTTTTTTTTTCTCTCTCTCTCTCACACACACACACCTTCAGCCTTGCAC
>JAWZYT010005546.1:0-2500 GCA_034508575.1 Petrolisthes manimaculis
CTTTCATTCTCTCTCTTCCTCCCTTCCTACCCTTTTTTCATTCTCTCTTCCTCCCTTCTTTCATTCTCTCTCTTCCTCCCCTTCCCACCTTTTTTTTCTGTCTTCCTTCTCTATTATCCTTCTTTCATTCTCTCTCTTCCTCCCTTCCTACCCTTTTTTTCTGTCTCCCGCCTTTATCATCCCTTGCTTATTCTTTTCTCCTATGATACTATTCGTCTTTCTGTCCTTCCTACCTTTCCTTCCATATATCTTCATTCTCTCTCTTTCCTCATTTTTTCCTGTCTCCCTTCTTTATCATCCCTTGTTGCTGCTTCTCTTCCTTTCCCTTTCGTTTCTTTTACTGTCTTCCTCTTACTCTTCTTTTCTGCTTTTCTCTTCCTTTCTTCCTTCCTTCATATTTCATTTATACCTTCCCTACTTCCTTCCTTTCTTTCTTTTATTTTGTCATTCCTCATATTTCCTAGTTTCTCTTTAATTTAATTTTTTCTATTTACTTACTTCACTTATTTGTTTATGCGTTCATCTTTCTCCCCTTTTCAATTCCTCTCTTCCTTCTATCTCTATCATCACCTATTGGTACACACACATGCACACATACACACCTCTTTCTCTCCCTTACCTCCACCCTCTTCTGTCAACACACACATATACACACACACTCACACACACACCTCCTCCTCCTCCTCCTCCTCCTCCTCCTCCTCCTCCTCCTCCTCCTCTCTCTCCCTCTTTCCCACCCACCCTCTTCTTCTGTCAACACACACACACACACACACACACACACACACACACACACACACACACACACACACACACACACACACACACACACACACACACACTCCTCCTTTCTCTCCCTTACCTCCACCCTTGTATTGATCCTGGGAGCACTGAGGTACGTATTCTAAGTTGCTGCTCAAGGGCGAACCCAACCCTGAAGAGAGAGAGAGAGAGAGAGAGAGAGAGAGAGAGAGAGAGAGAGAGAGAGAGAGAGAGAGAGGAGAGAGAGAGAGAGAGATAATATAAGCTGAAAAATAAAGTTAGGGAAGAATATGTAAAATGAAAAAGGAAGAAGGGAAGGAGGAGAAAGATGGAAGGAAAGAATAAGTGGAAAGGGAAAAGAGGAAAGGAAGAAACAAAACAAAACAAGAACGTATGGAAAGAGAGAATGGGGAGGAAGAAGAAAGAGATAAAATATTGTAGTAAGAAGTGAAAGTAGTAGGTGATAAAGGGAGAATGGAAGGAATATACAATTATAGGAAATGAAATAAAGGAAAGTAGAGAAAAGGCAAGGAAATAATTAAATAAGACGATTTATATAAAGGAAACAGACAGAATATGACATAATTATATAAATATACAGAAAAATATATAAAGTTACAGATTCTTAAAAGGCTGACTGATATAGAGACAGACAACAATTTCCAGAGAGAGAGAGAGAGATCAACTTAGAAACCTTAACAAACAAAGATACAGAGAGATTCGAGAAACAGAAAACAGCTTGTGTACAGAGAGAGAGAGAGAGGAGAGAGAAATCCAGTGGGACGGATACAAGGAAATACAGAAAGATGAGGAAGGGGGAAGGGAGAAAGGACTGGTGGGAAAAAGTTGGAATTAAGGTTTGGAAAGAAGAGAGAGAGAGTGGGTGAGGAAAAAAGAAATGGAGAGAGAGAGTGGAAGGGTGGAAGGAGAACTGATACCTAGAGAGAGAGAGAGAGAGAGAGAGAGATGAAAGGATTGGATATCAAAAAATAATTATTTCACGCTTATAAAGTGGATACAGAAAAAAAAACGTTACTAAGGAAGAGGGAAGAGGAGAAAAATTGTGTGTGTGTGTGTGTGAGAGAGAGAGAGAGAGAGAGAGAGAGAAGTGGGGAAAGAGTAAAAAATTGAGTAGGGAGAAAAATATTGTTAGGGGGAAGGGGAGTGGAGAGAAAAAGGAGGAAGTAAGAAAAGAGAGAGAGAAAAAAAATGAAAATGTGTGGATGGGGGAAAAGAGAAGAGGAAAAGGGAAAAAAAAAGGAAGAAGAGAATGAAAAGAGAAAGTGGAGATACTAATAATAATAATACTAATACTAATAATAATAGTAATAATAATGTCATATACACAATTGGGTGTCTTGTATTTCTTTGGTGTGTGAGTGTTTTTTGTTTTTTGTTTTTACATACACACACACACACACAGATAAATATACTCTCTTTCACACACACAGTTTAGAAAGTTAGACTATGAGTGTATATTGGTGACGAGAGAGAGAGAGAGAGAGAGAGAGAGAGGAGTGTCTAGATGTAAGAAAAAGATAAACAGGAGATAGAGAGAGAGAGAGGCTGGTAGGAAGTCTGATAACACACACACACACACACACACAGAGACACGGAGAGGGACACGTTATATTAGAGAGAGAGAGAGAGGGACAGGGACACGTTATATTGGTTGATATGTGTGCGTGTGTGTGTGTGTGTGTGTGTTGGTTGGTAAGGGACACACTGGACTAGACAG
>JAWZYT010005546.1:10000-50000 GCA_034508575.1 Petrolisthes manimaculis
TAAGACAAGACAGGGCAGGTTAAGGAAGGACAGGGGATGACAGGATAGGACAGACAAGGGTAAGACAGGGCAGGGAAGGGCAAGACAAGCTAGACAGGACAAGGAATTTAACCATCAACGTCATTGACCCAACATCATTGCCCTTCCCTTCACACCTTCTCCTCCCTCATTCTCTCCATTTCCTTCTCCCTTCTCTCTCCCTTTCCTTCTCCCTCCCCTCTCCATTTCCTTCTCCCTCCTCTTCCTTTCCTTCTCCCTCCTCTTCCTTTCCTTCTCTCCCTCCTTTCTCTTTCCCTCTCTCCTTCTCTTTTTTCCTTCCCTATTCTCTCTATATCTCTTTCTCTCACATTCCCCCTCTCCCTCCATCCCTCCCTCCTCTCTCCCCTGAATTCCTCTCTCTCCCCTCTCTTTTCCTCCCTCCCTCTCCTGCCAAATTATACACCACTCCGACAGCAGAGAAGAGGAGGAGGAGGAGGAGGAGGGAAAAGAAGGATTATGTGGGGGGACGAAACGTGAGAGAGAGAGAGAGATGCGGGAGGAAGTGTGTGTGTATGTGTGTAGGGATGTGTGCAGAGAAAGAGAGATAGAGACAGACAGACAGACAGACATGGATAGAGAGGGAATAAATGATTAAAGGAGAAATTGGATGCGACTGAAATAAACGAAAATGAGGTAAATGTGAAAAAGAAAAGGAAAGGGAATGTTGAGGAGAGAATGAGGGAAAAAGGAGGAAAGGAGAAAGAGTGAAAGAGAGAAAGAAGGGGGTGAGTAGAGAGAAAGAGGGAGAAGAGGAGGAGAGAATTTTTGAGAGAAAGAGGGAAAAGAGGAGAGAAGGATGAGAGAAGAGGAAAGAAGGTGAGAGAATGGAAAGAAGGAGAATAGAAGGAAGAGAGAAGAGGAAAGAAGGGGAGAAAATGGAAAGGAGGAGGGAAGGGGGAGAGAATATGGAGAAGGAGGAGGGAAGAGGGAGAGAATTGAGAGAAGGGGAGCTACAACAGTATCTCCTCCATCAAGCGGTCATAACTATCCTCTCTCTCTCTCTCTCTCTCTCTCTCTCTCTCTCTCCACACACACATACACACTTCCTCCTCTCTTCTCTCTCTCTCTCTACACACACACATACACACATACTTCCTCCTCTCTTCTCTCTCTCTTTCTCTCTGCAATACCCCCCCATCCCTACACACACACACACACACACACACACTTCCTCCCTCCCTCCCTCTGCCTCTTTCCCCCAGCTTGTGAAATTATGGAGGGTGGTTCTGGGAAGGGAGGGGGTAATACGTGGAAGGGAGTGAGGCTGCCAAGTATGTATGTATGTGTATTTACCTTCCTTTCCCTTCCCTTCCCTTGCCCTTCCTCTTCCTGCCCTGCCCTGCCCTTCTCTCCCCCTCTCTCTGTCTCTCTATCTCTCTCTGTCTCTCTCTCTCTATCTCTGTCTATCTATCTCTCTCTTCCCTACACACACACACACACACACACACACACACACACACACACACACACACACACACACACACACACACACACATTTCCTCCCTTCTCTCTTCTCTATCCCCTTTCCTCCCTTCTTACTCCCTCCCTCCCCTCCTTACCTATTTTCTTCCTCACTACCTGCCTTCCTTCTGTTGCTGTCTGGTTCCCCCTTCTTACTTACCTACATTCCCCCCCCCCTCCCTTCATGCATGCTCACCCACCTACCTACCTACACTATATTTCTACTTACTTACCTACCTACCTACCTATCTATACTATTTTTCTACCTACCTAGCTACTCTCTTACCTACCGTACCTACTTACCTATATACAGTTTACCTACCTATCTATCCAACTACCTATCAATCTGTATTATGTATTCATTTGTATCATTGTAATTTTTGTGGCCTTTCTGTGAAACTCCAATAAATCTTTTTCTCAGTTATTTCCAAGTGGGTTTTGCTTCGTATCCTCTCAGTATTTCCAGCAGTTACCACCGTATTTCCGAGAGTTCCCTGCCTGCTTGCCTTTCCCTCATCAGTTACCTCCGTATTTCCGAGAACCCCCTGCCTGCCTGCTTGCCTGCCTTTCCCTCAGCAGTGCATGGTCAGGGTCAGTCAGGGATTTGCTTCTCATTTCCCAGAGGTCCAGTTTACAAGACGCTGCAGTGGAAGGAGGTCTGCATGTACGAGTCTCAAGGTGCTGCTGCTGGTGGAGGTGGAAGGGGTGCAAATTTGTGGTGGTGGAGGTAGTTGATGTGGTTGTTTGTGGTGGTCATGGTTTGTGGTGGTGGTGGTGGTAGTAGATGTGGTAGTTTGTGGTGGTGGTGGTAGTTTGTGGTGGTGGTGGTGGTAGTAGATGTGGTTGTTTGTGGTGGTGGTGGTAGTTTGTGGTGGTCATGGTTTGTGGTGGTAGTAGATGTGGTAGTTTGTGGTGGTGGTGGTAGTTTGTGGTGGTCATGGTTTGTGGTGGTGGTGGTGGTAGTAGATGTGGTTGTTTGTGGTGGTGGTAGTGGTAGCAGTAGTTTGTGATGATGGTGGTGTCAGGATCAAGGTGTATCGTATCTTATGTTGGTGGTGGTGGTAGTGGTGATGACAGAAGGTGTTTATGGGTCTGTTAGTGATGGTAGCCTTGTGGTGGTGATGGTAATGGTGGCAGGAAGGTGTCGTGATGGTGGTGTCAGGTGTTTATGAGGTAAAGGGAGCTGGCTGGATGAAGATAATAAAACACAACTATTCTTCCCCTGTAGTTCATTTTCTGTCCCTGAAGGATATAGTAACGTGAGGGTAAATAATGTGTAATGGTGAGCGAGGTATCCCCTTACATAATTATTTACTTTAAGTGGATGATCTCTTGTGGTTAGATTGAAGGTGTACTGAAACCTCCAATCTATGCCAGGAAACGGACGATACCTTATTGATGCATCACACCTAAATTACAACTCCAATTTCACCCCCTCACCCCTACCCCCCCCCCCCCCTCCTCTGCCCCTCGTCCCCCTCACAAATACCACGATACCTTGGCATAGACAGATAGATAAAACTAGATTTTTTTTTATTGATTGAATGAGCCAAATTGAGTGATGTAGATCCATGAGGTGAAAGTGATGTAGATAGATTGACTTATAGAGACATATTCAGTGGTTACTGGTATATTGATATTATTTCAACTGGTTGGTTGGTTTACTTCCACACTATTTGTTTAAGTTAAATATATACATGTATTGATGGATAGAATTAATCTGCGAACACGAATAGACAGATTAACAAAAAGAAGTGTAGAACATGGGTGTATAGACTTATAGATATACTACATAGATTTATCGATGGAAAGATGAATGCAATATAGACAACGTAAAGAAGAAATTATTCTATAAATTATTAGGTCTTTTATTCCTTGTGTCATATAAAATCTTCTGGTGATAGCCAAGTAGCTTATTATGTATAAGATAAAATTTACTCTTTCTTGGTTTATAGATTTAGTTTTTATTTTCCAAGACGTGAGAATCGTTTCCCTCTTACAAGAAATATAATTGTCTGGCTTTAGTGAGAGAGTATTGTGTACACGTGTAGTTGTGTTGCGGTAGTAAACGTGTACATGTGCATTTGTGTATTGAAGAGGGTGCGTGTGTGTGTATGTGCATGTGCGTGCACAAGACAGCAGCAGCTGACACCTCTCTTCCTGTATACCGTCTCACTGATACACAATGACTGATATTACCCACTATTACACCGCCACCCTTTTAGTTCTCACACGTCACACCGGACGCTTCTCCTATCATCATGCTATCATCCTTGTTCTGACCCTCATCTTCTTCCTCAGTGTTCATCTTG
Organism: Petrolisthes manimaculis; assembly: GCA_034508575.1. Lineage (NCBI taxonomy): Eukaryota > Metazoa > Arthropoda > Malacostraca > Decapoda > Porcellanidae > Petrolisthes > Petrolisthes manimaculis. The sequence continues at coordinate 13,813 of JAWZYT010005546.1, forward strand.
TCCTTCGTTGGTATTGTACCCCTACCTACCTACCTACCTACCTACCTACGTCTTACTTCTCACTCTATTTTTTAGATGCTTGTTTGATATTGTTACTGCTGTATTTCCATGTTCATCTTGTTCTTTATTTTGGTTTCTTAAGAGTTCCTATGTGTTTATTTTACATCTTTTTATTTTATGATTTCTTTGTTGTCTTTTGATGATGCATCTCTATGTGATACTTGTCTACAAACCTGACCAAAAGTACAGTACTTTTAATATAGATATTTTATTCATCTCCATGTAATGAGTTTATAATTTTTCATTGAACAATTTATTTTTGCATTTCGAGTAGGACCTGAGAAACTAAAGAATAACTGTAAAACCAAAGAACATGAATAAATATAAAATACTACTACATGTGTATTTTCTTTTGGTCCACCCAATGAATTATGTAGGTAATATACTGATAATACCCAACCTGTGTGCTTAGATATTGTTTGTTACCTACATATGTTAGTTATAAAATATTCGTATGTTAATCTTGGTCTGTACTTTCTCATAATATTATCTTGAGACTAGTAAAGTAATTCTAAACACTTGCCCTACTTTTGTTCTGTAAGTTATTTATTGTGGTCATGTGGGGATTAAAGTCCAAAAATAAAAAATAAAATATATATATATATATATATATATATATATATATATATATATATATATATATATATATATATTATTATTATTATCTCCTGAGTATACTAAATATCTGAATAAACAATCTGCTGGCATTCTTTATTTGGATGCAATATTTACTTTCTTTTAAATTATATGTTGTATTATATTGCCTCAAACCACAAAGGAACACAATTACTACTGTACCGTACTGTACACACTAACTTTAGATTGGTGTAGGTATTTCATATATATATATACCGTACTGTATTTTACATTATATTATGTGTTATGCTCTGTTGCACATGGTAGATAGATATAGATAAGTAGGTAGATAGATTAGAAATATAGGTTGTTGAGGTGAGATGCTATTATTGTTGAAATTGACGTAGATACAATTTCCTGTCTGTATTTTCCATTATCCCTGCACCGTAAATTTATGTGCTATCAAGTGTGATCATTATCCTGCCTTGAGTGTGTGTTTAGGGTCATCTCTTATCGGCTGAGGTGATGCTAGAATTATTGAAATGGAAGATTATAATGATATTGGAGTATTAACGACACTTATCTTTGACATGAGGTGGAGAGTGGGCATTTCTTATATAAAATGGAAAGTGGGTATTTTTTTTATAACGTGGAGAGTGTGTATTTATTATATAATTGAAATTGGGTATTTTTAACATGAGGTGGAATATGAGTATTTTTAACATGAGGTGGAATGTGAGTATTTTTCTGCAGGGTAAAAGTTGTCAATTATTGTCTCTTCCTTCCTTCCTTCGTCTGCTCTCTTTAGTATGGTCGTCATCCATCTCCTGTCCTCTAGTTCCTTCTCCAACGTCACACCATGCAACCTACCACACCTACATATCCTGCCTTATAAAATATCCATACATAAACACCCCATACATCACATTAACCAACCACACCTACACGTCCTTCCTAAACCCACAACAATCAACCTCCCATTTGGCTATCCTTCGTCTTCTAACGTCTCTATCCTCACACACACACACACACACACACACACACACACACACACACACACACACAACCCCGCAAAGTACATTTCAAGTACTTGGACTTATATAGCCTACCCATAGATGATGGTGTGTATGTGTGTGTGTGTGTGTGTTGATGGTGACATGGACTTTCGATTAATGGGTTAAAGGCAAATTTTGATATTGATATAAAACAGAGTCTATCAATTAATAATATATATGTATATCCAGTGTGATATGATGATTACTGACTGACTTGGTTGTAGGTTAGTTATACCACAGTGGCTTAACTTATATTACCATGGTGAACAGACAATTATTACAACACGTCTATTATGGTATTACAATCTCCCTCAGTCCTCCTTACAATTATTTATCTCCGTTTGGGCTCAATTAACTAAGGTGTGTGTATGTAGACAGATACACAGTTAACTAAGGTGTGTGTGTGTGTGTAGACAGATACACAGTTAACTAAGGTGTGTGTGTATGTAGACAGATACACAGTTAACTAAGGTGTGTGTGTGTGTAGACAGATACACTCAGCATTAAAGTCATGTCCTCTACCACCAGGGGTCAGAGTAATAATCCCTTGGTCTATAGTGCAGTAGGGGTATATTTTTCTTCATCCAATAAGGGGATAGTAAACATTTGGTACACTTACGAGCACTAATAAGGATTCACATGGGCTTCGAATACTTAGAGATAGTAATTAAATGCACAATTTGATCTCTATTGGAATGAGTTCGTTGGTGAATTGGACTGTTCAAAGCTTCAACCAAAGCTGTATACTTATTAGTACTCGTGACTGTACATACATTGGAGCATCCGTCTTGATTCCTCCATTAGCAAGCCAAGAAACAGGTCCAGGTTGACAAAAATAATGGTGAGGATCCTGTTGCCTGGCTTAGTTTGTAGGGGAATCAGCTGCTCCAGAAATACCAACAGTGTAGGCCTACTAGACCCTTAATTAACTAGGTCTGGAGGTCCCACGTGAGCTTTTTTTTTTTTTTTTTTTTTTGTGAAAAGTAAACAAACGTTCCACAAACAAGCCATGCATGTGACTACAATGCCTCCCTCCAACAAGAAAAGATATTTAATATTTCTTTAGTAGGAAGGAAAAACTTAATAAAATTTGATAGACATTATTTATTGGTTAAGCAATTATGCAACATCATTAAACTTAACCCTCATTGCATTATAGGATATATATAGTACATGTTAATACCTATACATACTAATGCATATATACACCATCAGCTTAACCTGAGAGTTTTAAAGGATAACATCCATATAAACCCTGAATGTAATGTGATTTAATGCCATTACGATTAAATGTATTGTTATTGATAAAAACAACAGCAACACACACACACACACACACACACACACGAATGGTTGGGTAATCTGTTTTATTGTCTTGATTACTAACACACACACACACACACACACACGAATGGTTGGGTAATCTATTTTATTGTCTTGATTACTAACAGACAAACAAACACACACACACAGTGACGCACATCCAACAAATACTAATTCCCCTCGTCAGTCATTACCGACATCAAAAGTTGGCCACATTACAGTAGCTGCTGCTGCTTTTGTACACTCACTCACTCACTCACTCACTCCACCTTTAATTACCTGGTCCACGTTAATAATTTGTACCGCACTAAAACAGATTGCACTACCAAATAATTAGCTAGCTGTATATTTATTGTATAGATATGAAGCCAGATGAATAGAATAGGACAAAAATAATTAGGGTAGTACGATACAATAATTATATAATGTAATGTCCAATAAAAGTATGTAACCAGAAAGTATGATAATAATTATATTAATTAATTTAAAGTAATAATTTTTCTTAACTAAAATGTTTATAAGTACTGGGTAATCCTATATAAAAGAGTTCAAATACAAACATAATTATAATACGTTATAAATGAGTTCTTATACAAACATAATTATAATACGTTATAAATGAGTTCTTATACAAACATAATTATATATACCGTACCGGTATATATATATTTATATGTATATAAATTTATTAAATTGGGAAGAAAGTCAAAGAAGCTGTCCTTGAAAACATTGTATTGACGTGTGATATACAAGTGATACGTAAATATGGCTGAATAATTAAGTAATGAGGGTTATGCATCAATTATCAAAGGTATTCCAAACTTGGACTCAATATTTGTAACTCAGCCTCTTTTATATATATTTATGAAATTATAAGTTAACATTCATCTCCGGTATATTCTAAGGTGGACACTTCCTTCCTTCTCTCTCACATTATTAATATGCTCAATTTTTTTTTTTTTTTAGTTTAGTATGTTGACACTAAAATCTAATGCCCTAAATGTAAGGTCCTACCTGGATGTATTAGTACCATTGAGAATTGGTGTTCCCGCAGGATGTAAGTTTCTAAATGTGGAGCAAATGATTCCTCCAAACTATTCCAGGCAACAAGATACCATTATTTTTCTTCATCTGGGTCTGTTTCTTGACATATTTTGGAAGAATAGAGGCACTCCAATCTTTCAAAAGTATACTATCCTCTTAAGATATACCAGGTACCAGCATATAGTTTTATATTCCCTACCTTGACTCAATCTATATATAAATATTATGAATAATATGATGTGGTTCGTGTTTCACATTTCCGGTGATTCGCATTTATTTACACCATCACTAAAATGGTATCATACTCGTTTTATACTTATTGTTGTGTTGTATGTTACTTGGTGAGGAGAATAAGCGTTAAAGAGGTATATTGGATTCTAATTATCCTTCCAAACAACACAAAGAAACAGAATATTTTTAAATTAAACCAAGGTAACCTGTTTTGTGAGGTTATTTGTTGGAATTAATTGCTCCAAATTGGTCTCCATTCTAATACCCCATTAGAATGTAGATGTGCATGCCTCAGTACTTATAGGAGCAACTTAAAAGCAGATAATCGTAAATGATGTTCAACTGAAGACGTGAGAATCAGTGACATCCACGTCCTTCACTCATTCTGAAAATAGAAAAAGAAAAACATCCTTCATTAAAAAGAAATGCATATATTAGTTAGGGGAAGATTGTACTTGTGCCAAATTTAATGATATTTATTCCTCAAAACTAGGCTAAGCAACAGAAATATTCTGCTAATCTGCTAATTTGAAATAGCCTTTTTTTTGGAGTAGTTAGAAGGAAACGATTGTCTTTAAACTTGCCAAACTATATTATACCTCCTTAAGGTCCCTGTGATCGTGTATGAAAATTGAAGACTTCTGATTCCTCCTGACCATGCCACGAAACAAACAAGCTCCTTCCATATAGCCTAGGTGGTGTCTCGTGGCAATATTTAAAGGACTCAGTCATCTCCAATATTTTGACTACATCACAGAGCCCCTTAATTAACCTATATATTGTATATAAAGTTATCGAGTGCTTGGAAGACATTGATTAACTTACACATCTACTCTGTACCAGCCTGAGGATTTTTTTTTGTTTCTTGGCACAGTTTGGAGGAATCAGTAGCCTCAGATTTGCCGTCAGTTTCCCACCTTGAATTGTAACCAAGTGGGAATAACTGAGATTCTAGTTTTCAGGATAAATGAATACCATATTGACGCTGTTGTGTTAAAGAGGCCTGACTGATATTTTGAACTGGGATGCTACCGATTCCTCCAAACTTTGCCAGGGAACTACAGGCCTTCTCAGGATAATTTCAGTTTTCTGGCACAGTTTGCAGAAATCAACTTTTTTAAATAGATTGCATCATGAGTTACTCAATTTTGTGTGTGAAGTGTACAGCAAAGAAAAGAGAAAAAAAGGACAGATGGCCGTCTTCCCACCCATCATTCCCTCCCTCAGGCTTACCACATGTATTGACAGACAGACAGACAGACAGATAGACAGACAGAGAAAGAAAGGAACACATGACAGGGAAAGAAAACGCCATATGGGCATTGGGTTGGGTTGGGTAGTGGGTGAGAACGAGAGTGATGAAATAAGAAAGCAATTTTATCTGTGAACGACAAGCTGCTTCATCACAGACAGTTATGGTAGAGAACTGCAATTATTTATATAAACTATAGATGCTATAATATTGATCTTGTAGTTTCCTTTGTGTAAGATATATATATAGATGAAGGTAAAGGATGTGAGCCATACAGACTTGATGAAGAAACACAATTACACACTTTCTGTAGTAAAAAAATAAACCCCACCTAACATTTCTTTACACACACACACACACACACACACACACACACACACACACACACACACAAACACACACATTGGTGCATGGTAGGGGATGAGAAGAGTACCCAGTAGGGATCCACGCCCCCCAACAGAGAGAAACAATTTGTACACTCTAATGATTTGTTGTTGTTGTTGTTACAGAAGACACAAAGATGACTATTGTTGTGGTCTTAATCGTATTCATTCCTTCACAATTTATTCATGGAAGGAGAGAAGAATTGAGGCAAGAAACGTGAGGTGTGGTAGTGAGGATCCCAAGAAACGTGAGGTGTGGTAGTGAGGATCCCAAGAAACGTGAGGTGTGGTAGTGAAGATCCCAAGATTTTATTGGTGAATTGGAAACTGCTGTCTGATTCTCCCAAATTATAATATATAGGCTTATATACCATGAAACACAGATAGCCCTATTCAAGAACATCTGTGTTGTATACGATGGTGTGGTAACGGTACGACGGCTCTGTTTTGTTTGTTTGTCTATGGAGCCATCGTATGCACCACAAATGTTCTTGAATATGACCCACACTCCCCCTTGATATTGGTGCTGGTTTGTGGTAGATTTTGGAGGAAGGAGTCAGTAGCATTTTATTCTCATGGTGTTTACTGTTTATATATATATATCGTTTATCCCTCACTTGATTCGTAATGTAAATATATTATTGACTTAGTATCTATAACACCGTCGGGATTCTACTGTGGTACCCAACAAGCATCAGGTGAACAGTAGTAGAAAAAATAACAAAACATACATTACAGAATATTATAATTATGATAATGTTCTTGGAGTAATTTCTTAAGTCTATGTTTAGGTCATTCAGAAGAGATTAGTTGTGTAGCCAGTATGATTTTTATATTATTTTTCTAATTATCTAGTCAATTACACATAGTTTGGCTTAATGATTATAATTATGATGTGCTGATTCGGAATAACATAGTACATGAATATTGAAAACTTGAGCACAACTTTGCAATTAATGATTAGATGTTCACTATTCTCTGGAAACTATATTATTATTAATATTCACTTATCCTTCTTTGTATCCTTCTTAGTATATATTCTATGTAATATATATATATATACTCTATGTAATTAAGGAGGAAATACAGTGTTGGTACATCTAGAACAACTGATTCCTCCAAACAATTCCAAGCAACAGAACACTATTTATATTTTTGTTCATCTGGTCTTGTTTCTTGGCATACCGTACATTGGAGTAGTCAAGGCTCTCACTCCATTGTAACAAAAGTGAATTATCACCTTAAAATACTGTATGAAAATTTGCAAACGGGACCCAAAAGAAAATAAACTGTGAAGTGTAAAAATTTTGGATAATGTCCGGTTGTATTAAAAGAATAACTAGGAATTCTATATATATTAACAAAAATTAATAAAAATAAAATACGGAATAAAATGTGTGTAAAAAAAAAGAGGTAGGTATATTTTAATAAGAACATGGAATATATATATATAAAAAAATGGTTATAGAATCTGGATTGGGTGATGTTAATATTAAGATGGACTGGAGCGATCACACCAACATGAATATGAATATGTTTGGTATCCTTGACTATAATGATGTACAATTTTCAGTATCGTAATGACTGCTTAGCGGGTTCGTATCAAATAAATAGGCACATGTCAAGCCGTTTATTGGTATATATATACAATAACTTATGAAAAGGGCATGTTGTAGCCTAGCTGTTAAGTCTGTGAAGGTTTTACGACTTTACCTGCAGCTTGCATGGTGTTGCATAGTTGGTTCGAATCCCATGGATGTCTTTGGTCCTTATTGTTCAGTAGTGTTAAGAATAACAAAGTTGATTTTTGAGGTGCGTGTGCCTGTGTGTGTGTGTGTGTGTATCTTTTTCATATCCCAAGATAATTTGAGTAGCACAAAAATCATTTTATAATAATTAGTTTATGAGAAGTGTGTGTGTGTGTGTGGATGTGAGGATGGCATATGATGTATAGTACAAATTATGACTTTTTAGTATGTTAATAATTACACTATATTATAAACTGTGCTCAGTCTGGTGTCCGTTCAGTTCTCTACCTATTCAATAATGCTTTATAAATATATATAAAAAATCCTATAGACTTATTAATGATGAAAGGTTTGATATAGAGGTTTGCATTTCCTTTTCTTCGGGACTTAAATTGTTGTCTCTTTTCCTGTTACTCCTTTTGTTAGTGTTTTGGTGTGGCTCAATTTTCTTTATTTTATTCCCCAGTGTATTGTTATTATTCTGCCATCATGACCTAGCTGGCTTGTCCTCTCCTATAGCAGACCTTTCCACCTACTATATCCTTCTAAACCCTAACCTAATTTACCCTACCCTTTCCTATATTTTACCCTACCCTTTCCTATATTTTCCTTCTGATATTACTGAAGCTACTGAAAATATTGACTAGCCACATAATAAGGACAACAGTTTCTGAGAGGTTTATTATATTGAGGGAAGGTTGGTTGGTTGTTTGTTTGGTCAGCGTTCCCCATGAAGCCTCACTTGGTCAAAATTTACGAGGATATTATTGATGATAACAATGACTATATTTTATTTGGTAGTGAAATAAAACAGAGAATAATATTTTTTTTCTATGATATGATTTCCTGTTGGCACACTGCTTGTTTATCATTGTTGGCCAAGTTATCGCCACTAGAATCTGATGCAAAATTGTACAGAATATAATAATACACTGCAATCAGACAACACTTTATTGAAGGGATTATTAGTCTGTTTCTTCATAGGACTCAAAAACTGGGGAGGTTGAGTTTGAAAATATAATTACCAAACGCATCACGACAAGACTTGGATGTTATACAGAGTTTCATTGCCAGCATTATATAAACATCATATTAATAATACTTCTTTCCAAGGTGTCTTTATACAGTTTTAATTAGGCTTCATTACCTGCCCCTCTGTAGGCCTCAAATACGTTGATTAAATATAGAGAGGCTAGATTTGAAAATATACTGTGTAAATCAAACGCCACATAACGAAGCTACGAAACACAAATACCAAGATGTATTATAAAGTAAATATAATACAACATGATATATTATTCTTAGTTGTGGTTTACATTTGACTTCACCGATTCACTCCCCTTAGGTAGGCCTCCTGAGCGTTAAATATGGGGCAGTTATATTTGAAAGTTTGTAAGGCAGCGCGGCAGGTGGTGTCCTCTGGCGGCCGGAGGGTGAAGCTGCAGGCGTGACGTCACACCGTCTGCTGCCTGCCTGGACACTGACCCTCGGCCTGCCTGCCTGCCTGACGCCCCCCCTCCTGCCTTCCCCTCCCTCTCTCTGTCTCTTTCACGGCCCTCACTTACCCCCAACGTCTTTCTGCCTCCTCCTCCTCCTCCCTCCCCTTTCCCTTCTCCTCCTCCCCCTTTCCTTTCTCCTTCTTCCCCTTTCCTTTCTCCCCCTCCTTCCCCTTCCCCTTCTTCCCCTTCTCCTTCCCCACGTTCTCCTCATTGTCTTTGGTTACTCATCTCCCTTTATCCACCCAAACTTCCTCGTCTTCATCCCCAACACGTCCGTCCTTGCCTCCCCGTTGGGTTCCTCCTCGTGTTGTCAGTTTCTCAGCCAGGCTACATACATACATACATACATACATACATCACATCTCATCTCTCTGCCTTAATAAACAAACAAACAAACAAACGCCCTCACTTTCCCCAACCCCATGCCTTCCTTCCTTCCTTCCTTCCCTGCCTCACATTATACTCTCCTCATCAACCTTTCCTTCCACCCTATCCCTTCTCATCCTCATTTCTCCCTGCTATACACACACACACACACAATCCTTTCCAAGTAACATGTACCCCATCCTTTCCCTCAATCACATCTCCCCATTTGATAACATAACCTTCATCTTCTTCACCTCTCCACTCTCTCCTTGTCTAATTCTTACCTGGTACAACTCAACCTATTTCCATTATATTTCTCTCCTTGTTTCTTTATTATTTCTTCAGTAATTCTAAAACTTATACTACAGTACAGTTTACAAGGGATTGGTGTCGTCCCTTTTGTGATAAAAATCATTTAGGGTTTGTCCATGTTTATAACAGAAGTACCGGTACTGTATATACTGTACATTAATGTAAAAAATCATGTAAAGCTAATAATTTCGATATTTGATACTGTGTGAGTCAAAATTCTGCTTTCGTAACTTACATGCAAATAATCAGAGTAATTTTTTTTAGTTCCATTATTATATTAAGTGTGAATATGGAATTTTAATTAATGGTGTTCAAAATTCAAGCAAAAATCCAGTGATATCAAACAAGAAATTAAATAAATAGTCTCGAAAAATATGGATGTGTTTTTGATAATAGAACCAATTAAGACCAAAAGATCTATTGCTGTTGTTGGTTGTCTTGTCTTTTGCATATATATATTTGTGTGTGTGTGTGTGTGTGTGTGTGTGTGTGTTCCCTGTGTGCTTGTAACTTTCCCCTCTCTATCTCCGTGTGTCTGTTTACTTGTCACTTGCTTCTTCCCTCCTTGCCAGACCAGACACACCCTTTGCTGGTTATGTCTCTATTAACATTTCTTTGGCTTACTCAACCTAACGCCTTGCCTCACCTTGTATACTTTAATTCTTGACACCTACTATAGATTTCCCCTTCATGTTTGCCCCCATTACCTACCTAACTTACTTACTTACCTTATACCCTATGCCCTTACCCTTACCTTATACCCTTTCTAACAATTAGCCTTATCCTTGCCTTTCCCTATCTAATGTTTTCTACCCTTATCCTACCCTTCTTTCCCAATAACACATTTATACAGGTAGCTATAATATAGTCTACATTACATATATATCCCTGCCTTACTCCTTACTTTACTTTCCTTAATTAACAGCTAACCTTACCTTACTTTTTCCTGCTTGACACCTGCATTATAGCCAGCTACCCTTTCTTACCTCACTGCTCAACCCAACTATATTTCTACTCTTCTTTCTGTAACGGGTAGATAATTACACGACACTGATCATATTGTACCGGTATGTAAAATATTAAAACCTACAATGGTAGACCACTCTTAATTAAGGGGGAAATTTTGTGTTGGTAAATCTGGAGCAACTGCAGGCTGAATCCTCCAAACTATATTCCAAGCAATAGTACACCATTATTTTTGTTAACATGCTCTTGTTTCCTAGCATACTTTGGAGGAATCATGGCACTCCAATGTACCAAAAAAAGAATTACCACCTTAATCTGTATTTCCACTGTAGAGGATGACAGCTGGCGTCGAAATAGTTTAGAATAAATATTTCGTCTACCACTGTGCATGGGTATCAGTATCTTCTCTCGGTGTCCCTCTCCTTCCATCTATCCTTCCTTGTTTTCTACCTGTTTGTGTTTCTGTGTGTGTGTATATATATACTGTAGTACTGTGTTTAATGACTTGATTCTCTCTTCCTACATGATTGTTCATGACAAAAATAGTTGTGGTTGTATTCATATTTATTTCAATTTAATGACAACACTTATCACAGTATATATAAAAGTTCTCAACAGTATGAAGTAGAAGAAGTAGAGCACTCTGTATATTGCTTATAATTCCATGCCATGCTGTGCTCAAAATGTGATTACAAAATAACATAAAGCCAGACCTTACACATACCGGTATCAAAAACTGAATGTGATGTTTACAATATTATACACAGGGGTACAAAACAAGGTTCACAGTCTTACTTTCTAAAATATGTTTTTATTATATTATTTACAGGTTAGTAATACATAATTTATATAATATGTTGAAGGCGGACACATTGAACACTTACGAGACTAACAGTGTCTTTGTGTTGGGATGTTGTCACTGCAATAATTAATTAATGGTAATGGCGACCGTCAACCTACTTTTGCAACGCTCCTCCAAATTATTCCAAGCAACAGAACACCATTATTTTTGTTAACTTGGCCCTGTTTCCAGGCATACTTTGGAGGAATTAAGGCACTCCAGTGTACCAAAAATGAATTACCACCTGTCGGAAATTAGGAGACTTCTGATTCCTCCAAACTATGCAAGGAAACAGAATCCATCCCTATGAGACTACAAAGATGTGTTTCGTGACAGAGTTTGGAGGACTACACCTGCTCCAATTTACTTCATTTCCATACCAAGTTAGGCTACTCTTCTTAAGAACCCTGTGATTGTGTATGAACATTGGAGGCTTCTGCTGATTCCTCCTGACCATGGCACGAAACAAGCTCCTTCCATATAGGTGTGTGTGTGTGTGTGTGTTTCGTGGCAATATTTGAAGGACTCTGTTTATCTCCAATTATTATCTGACTACATCACAGGGTGCCTTAATAACATGCAATCAGCTAGGACAATGTTATCCATACAGTAGTTATTATTTAGTGTGTATGACTCTCCATGGTATGAACAGTAGTAATGGTAGTAGTAGTGATAGTATGAGGGTAGTGAGTGGTCCATGGCTCCACTACAAGACACAACAACAACAACAACAACAGTCTAGACACTTACTTACATACCCTCACGTGCTTTGCCCTCCAGTACGTGCCGAAGCCCTTATGACAACACTATGTAAGTACGGTACTGTACCTGGCAGTCTCATCACGTACGTACATAGATGGCTGTCACGTACACACACACACACACACACATTGGACACTCACTCCCTTCCTTTGTACTTGTGATGTGTATATATATAAAAAAAATTATGATCTTGTTTTCCTACGTGCATGTTACATACGTACCGCCGTACCGTTACTCTTACGTACGTTAGACAATATATATATACATTATAACCATACAAGCTTTTGCTAACCCTTTGTTTTGTATGTACGTACGTTTAAATCACATTATAAATAAATTGCACGTACGTATCTGCATTAGAAGTACCTGAGCCTGGATCCACGTGCCAAGCCATCACGTACCCGTTGCATACACGTATAATGAGGCGCACGTAGCTAGCTGCACGGTGGTCAATATTGATTATTAAAGGGTACATGTACAAAAGGTCCCTCTTGTCTACCTGTTGTGATTGTGGTGAAGAGGTAGTGATGATGTGATGATTATTGGGTTATAGTGATGATGATGTGATGATTATTGGGTTGTAGTGATGATGATGTGATGATTATTGGGTTGTAGTGATGATGATGTGATAATTATTGGGTTGTAGTGGTGATGAATTATGTGATGTGGTATTTGAGTGATGATAATGTGGTGTAGTGGTGATGATAATGTGTTGTAGTGGTGATGGTAATTTGATTGTAGTGGTGATGTTGATGTGATGATTATTTAGTAGTAGTGGTGATGAATATGTGATGTGGTATTTGAGTGATGATAATATGGTGTAGTAGTGATGATGATGTGATGATTATTTAGTAGTAGTGGTGATGAATATGTGATGTGGTATTTGAGTGATGATAATGGATTGTTGTGTGATGTTAATTTGGTTGTAGTGGTGATGAATTATGTGATGTGGTATTTGAGTGATGATAATAGGGTGTTGTGTGGTGTGTAGTGGTGATGATGATAATTTCGTATTAATAGTGATGAATTATGAAATGTGGTGAATGGGTATAATGATAATGTTGCAGGTGATAGTGATGATGACAAACCTATAAAAGTGAATATAATGCTGATGGTGATAATAGAGTTTGGGTATGTGTGGTGATGAGATGATAGTGATATAGTCTCCAGGTGATGACTTATAGTAGTGAGTGGTGATGAGTTTATACACTTTATTTTCATCATCTCAAATCACGAGGGTCGAATCCTTTTTTTTTTTTTTTTTTTTTTTTTTTTTTTCACATAGAAGACACATCAAATATTCACATCCATCCATCCATCTATCACTCTATAAGTCGTCTATATAATTATAAAGTACTATACATTAAATAAAGCTCTCATTATCCCGTCCGTTGTCTAGAAATCTGTAATTATTGTTGTATTTTCCAATTATACAAAATCCGTATATCTTCCTTTCCTTTCCTTCCTGTTCTCTTCAGTTTCCTTCGCACTCCATCACTGTAGTCAAAATTTCATGTATATTTATTTACCTATTCTCATTCCTTCTAATATTTGCATGATTCGTCACCACTTAAAAGATATTATAGCCTATACACATACGTAAATACAACTGCATACATTTCCAAGTTTCATGTATATTTAACTATTCTCATTCCTTCTTCAAGATTTACACACACGTAAATACAACTGCATACATTTCCAAGTTTAAAGATCTATTTTATATATATTTTTATTTTTATTTTATTTTTTTGCCCATAGGAACAAGAATGGCATGGAGAAACTCATTTGCTTTATAGTCGATTTATATATATAGGCATTTATATAGGTTATGGAAAACTCGTGCATTTTTGTCTGTTTGGGTTTTTATACTATATACTTCAGTCATTACCAGTGTCATATTTTCTTCTAATTATTATTGAACAGTAATTAATTGTATGTATGTATCATATTTTTAGTGTTCTCATCCTTCCATTAAAAAAATTAAAAAAACTTATTGGTAAACATTTTGCTCTCTCCGTTGCAGGTAAGGACTTGTGGCTTCATTGGACCTACAAACTCAGATCACGTTAAGGTAAGAAGATTCTCACACCTAAACCAGGAAGGAAGGAGGAGGATGTACAGTCACGAGCACTAATAACTTATACAGGTGTGCTTCGAATACCTATAGAAACATTAAATACAAGCACAATAAGATCTCCATTGGAATTATAAAGTGGGTTGGTGAATTGGTGTGTTCAAAGCTGTATTAGTTATTAGTACTCGTGACTGTACTGTGGTGAGTGGGTGGGTTTGGTGATGTGTGAATAGTCGTAATGTTTATTGGTTCTTGAAAGGGATTAATTATCTATAGGTGTATTTGAGGGCTACTGAATCCTCCAATTAATTAAGCTGTGCCATGGATCAGCCTCTCTCAGTGTTTATTTAATGTAATCGAGGCAGTCATTTCTATTCTATTTATTTTTTTTACCCATTGGATTTTTTTTGTTTTTTACTGACTGGTACAATAAAAAAAATCTATATGATAAACCTTTGGTGAATAAGAAAAGCATTGGGTATATATAGACGAGGTTAGTTTTGTGGCACATTTTGAAGGGATAGGTAACCAACAGGTGGACAAAATGACTGGACTCTGATGGGGACAGTATATAGATTTGGTACAGTTGGACACAGGAATGAGTGGTACAGCCCAAATGAAAGATGGTCCATTTCTCCCAACATCAAATTCCTTAGTGCCAAATAGGAGACATCAGGGGCAGAAGTCAGTATTGAGGATAGTGTGTAGTGTGTGTATGTGTGTGTGTGTTCTTTAGTGCCAAATAGGAGACATCAGGGGCAGAAGTCAGTATTAACGATGGTATTAAAAAGCAAGTACCTGATAATAAACAATGGTTATTCACATGGGACAAGTATCTTTCACCTGGGCTGTATCACCCATTCCTGTGTCCAACTGTACATACAATAGAGTGCCTTGATTCCTCCATAGTTTACCAGGAAACAGAACCATGCAGATTTACAAATAGACATACTGGTGGTAATAGTAATGGTGGCTTGTTGCTTGGAATAGTTTGGAGGAATAATATGATCTGGATTTGTCAACAAACTCTTGATGTATACTGATTGCATACATGGTTGACTGCCTATAATAGTATTTTAATGTATACAAACAATTTATTAGTTATGTACAGAAGAAGAGTAAAGAAAGAAAAAAACCCATCAAATTCAATGTAGCCTATACAAAAAAAAATATATTAATTATGTACAGAGAGTTAAGAAAGAAAAACCCATATCAAATTCAATGTATACAAACAAACAAATATATTAATTATGTACAGAGGAAGAGTTAATAAAAAACAAATCAAATTTAATGTATACAAACAAACAAATATATTCATTATGTACAGAAGAAGAGTTAAGAAAGAAAAACCCATATCAAATTCAATGTATACAAACAAACAAATATATTATTTATGTACAGAAAGGAGAGTAAAGAAAAAAAAAAAAACATTAACACATCAAAAAGTATCCCTTCACTTACCGACACCCTCCATCCATTAAACAAACACACACAACTAATGCTTTATCTGTGTCAAGGGGCATATAAGGGGGTCATTCTTTTTTGGTACATTGGAGCGTATGATTCCTCCAAAGTATAACAGAAAACCGGACTTGAGGAACAACAATAAAGGTGGCCTGTTGCTTGGAATGGTTTGGAGGAGTAATTTTCTCCGGATTTACCAACACTGATATAGTCAGAAAATTGGAGATAAATGAGTCCTTTAAATATTGCCACGAAACACCAACTACTGTAGCCTAAATGGAAGAAGCTTGTTACGTGGCATGGTCAGGAGGAATCTGAAGCCTTCAATTTTCATATACGATCACAAGGTCCTTAATTAACAACTTTTCGGGAATGGACACACACACACACACACACACACACACACACACACACACACACACACACACACACACACACACACACACATACACATACACATACACATAATACACACACTGGCACTGGAGAAAATGCCTTGATTCCTCCAAAGTATACTAATAAACAAGACCAGAGGGGCAAAAATAATGGTGTTCTGTTGTTTGGAATAGTTTGGAGGATTCAATTACTCCAGAATTATCAACACAAAACTTCCCTCTTAAGGACCCTGTGATGGTGTGTGAAAATTGGTGGCCTCTGATTCCTCCTAACTGTGCCATGGACGAACTATAATCTCCTTCCAAATAGGTAGTGTTTCGTGGTAATATTTGAAGGACTCGTATACCTCCAATTAATATTCTGACTTTACATCACATTAAGGGGGGGGGGGGAGGTATAGTGTTGGTAAATTTCCAACAACTAATTCCTTCAAACTATTCCAAGCAACAGAACACCATTATTATTTTTGTTCATCTGGTCCTGTTTCCTAACATACTTTGGAGGAATCAAGGCACTCTAATAATGTACCTAAAGTATATACTCTTACCTTAACGTAGTACCGTATACAATATAATTATATGGTATAAGTGTAATAGTGGTTGTAAATTTGGAGCAACCGATTCCTCCAAACTATTCCAAGCAACATGCAGGATACCAACATTATATTTTATATTTATTAATGGGTCCTGTTACCTGACATACTACTTCTTCTTCGTCAGCTTATTAGTCCATTTATTATATTATGGGGTCGGTGTTTTTTGATGAGTGGCCGCCAGTCATTGCTATTGTGTACCAACTCCATATCCAGTTGTTTCTCTCTTACATCCTCCTCTACACAATCCCTCCATCTGGTGTTCGGTCTTCCTATTCCTCTACGTCCCTGTACAGTACCTCCATATCTTACCTGACATACATTTAGGGGAAATCAAAGCGTTCCAATGTACCAAAAGTGTATTACCCTCTTTAAAATGTTGCTATAGGCCTATATACTACTCTGTGTGTTTGGGGTCCTCCTCCTTTACATTTAAGGCCCCGTCTGTGTAAGGGATTATTAAGGCCCCTTCCTTATACATACACAGGGTCTCAGGGAGAATGTGCTCAACTAACTCTCCGTGTTTCTTGAGGTTATTCTGTTGTGTGCAGAGGTTGTTGTTATTAAAAGTGTTACAGGTGATACAAACACAATCCAACATTGAACACGTACCAAGAAATATCTGCATGCATGGGAAATAAAAAAAAAGCGTGACCTAAAATGATACTTGGCCTCAGGGGAAAGTCTCTTGTTGGTGAATTGGAAGGTGTGTGATTCCTCCAAACTTTGTAGGGGAGGTGGCTGAGTGTTCTGAACTCGTAACCTATAGGTAGGCAGATCGAATCCTCTCAGGTGGGAGACTGAAAATATTTGCTCTTCCAAATCGAGTTTTAAGGCACTAAGTATAAGGATAATGAACGTCGAAAAACACCTTCAGTATTTGGGAATTACCCTCACTTCCCTCCCTCTGTGGCTGGGTGCCAGTTCGGAAGTCGTGATGTGTGTGTGTGTGTGTGTGTAGCAGTTGACCTGGGCCACGATAACGGGCTTGATGAAGTCCCTGTCAAGTGTCGGTACATAAAAAAGAAAAAAAAAAAAAACTTCCAGTAAAAGTAGGACCTTAATGTTGCTGTGAGAAGGGATGTGTTTGGTGGTATAGTTTGGAGGAATCAGAAGTCCTCTAGTTCACCAACAACATAATCTTCCCTTAAACTTCACTCTGACTGAATCGTAATGTAGGGGAAATTCATAAAAAATTATATAGTATCGGGTAATTAATTGATTTGTTTTCATAAATATATAGTAATTGATATGTTAATCATTTCACTGTCAACTCTGGGAAATATTATTGTCACCATCCATGACCTAATTAGTGTCCTTTATTTCCTTCAATGAGACCACAATTTTTTTTTTCAGTTAAGAATTCACTTGTAATGATTTTCCATTATTATTTGCATTCTTCTTTTTATTTTAATTAATATTATTATTTTTATTTTTATTTTTATAATATAATTATTGTTATTATTATCATTATTGCTATTATTATTGTTTATTTTTATTTTACCATTATTATTATTATTATTATTTTCAGTAGTAGTAGTAGTACCGTATCTCTATTATTATTGTTGTTATTAGTAATACGGTAGTAGTAGTTGTAGTATCTTTCTTATTATTATATTATGTTGTTATTATTATTATTTATTTTTTTATCATTATTTTTGTTGTCGTTATTATATATTTTATATCGTCTTGAAGAGAGAGAGAGAGAGAGAGAGAGAGAGAGAGAGAGAGAGAGAAGGTGGTGTAGGTTGGTTGATGTGGGTGTGAATTAATTAGTTAGCCACTTAGTTAACGCCAGGGTGCTACAGGGTCAACCAATGTACACACACACACACACACACAAACACGTGGTTATATAAACATTAAATATACATAAAACAAATCAAAATAATAACAATAATAATAATAATAAGGGGATTAGCATAGGTTTGGTATATTAGAGCCTTGATTCCTCCAAAGTATGCCAGGAAACATGATGAGATTAACAACAATAATGATGGCCTGTTGTTTGTAAGTTTTTGTACCACCATATATACAGTCGTCAGCAGAAATTCGTCCCATTCGTGGCTACTGATTCCTCCATACTATTCCTCCAAACAGATCCCCTTATTGTGACACTGAGGTTGTTTGTTTCATGGCACAGTTTGGAGGAATCTGAAACACACTCCAATTTACTATTATAGAGTGTCTGACCTTAAGGTGAGCTAATTATTTTGGTGTAAATTGGAACACTACTGATTCCTCCTAACTCTACAAGGAAACAGACACTTCAATAGTGTACTAATAGGGGATCTGTTTTTTGGCATAGTTTGGAGAAATCAGTAGCCCTCCAATTTGCCAATTTTTTTTTTAACTCTCCCTTATGAAACTGGATTGTTTGATGGTTGGGTGGCTACGTTCTCTTAACTCTCTCTCTCTCTCTCTCTCTCTCTCTCTCTCTCTCTCTCTCTCTCTCTCTCTCTCTCTCTCATTTTCCTTCACTCACCTACGATCTCTTAACTCTGCTATAAAACACATCCCTTAGGCTATTTAAATGTATACTGAGGCAGTCTGTTTCCTAGCATAGTTTGGAGTAAACATTAGTCCCTCAATTTGACCACAATAGAACATCCCCTATATAGGCCTAAACTTTATGTGTAGTGTCAGCCAGGCAGTAGAAAATAATGTAAGCTATATAGTCTTTTATGGTTAAGGGGGAAGTACAGTGTTGGTAAATCTGGAGCAACTGAATCCTCCAAATTATTCCAAGCAACAGAACACCATTATTTTTGTTAACTTGGGCCTGTTTTCTGGCATACTTTGGAGGAATCAAGGCACTCCAATGTACCAAAAGTATACTCTCCACTTAAGGATATAGTATACTTTTGATTGATTCGAGTTCCTTGACTCCTCCAAAGTATGCCAGGAAACAAACCCACATGAAGAAATATAATGGTATCCTGTTGCCTGGAATAGTTTGAAAGAATCATTTGCTCCAGATTTACCACCCAAAACCATGTGCTTATTATACCCCCTTAAATTGGATGGCTGCTGATTCCTCCACACTAAGACACAAAACAGGTAACCCCTTCGTATACTGAAATAACAGTAAGTTTTATAGGAAACTCAGAATGTGGGTGAAATTAGGCGAACTCGCCACTTGGATTCGAAAAAGTTATTAAAACGCTGTTGGATTTGGAGAGGGAGTTAGGGGGAAAGGGTAAGGAAGTGGTTAAAAGGACTTTGGTGGTGAGGGAAAGGGGGGGGGGTGAATAAGGTATAAGGGAGTGGTTTAAGGAAAGGGGGTGGGGGGAGGGTAAGGGGTAAGAAGGCTCCCATTGGCTAAGGGTTGAGATGTATGGGACCCAGCCAGTGGTGGTGGTGGTGGTGGTGGTGTATGGGTGACCAAGGACCTTTCCCTCCAACCCTACTTTTTACCTCCCTCCCTCCCTCCCTCCCACTTTCTTACACCACTCCCCTTCCTCCATACATCGTCTTCTTTTTAGTCTTATCTGTCTACTTCATATACTCCTCCTCTTCCTCTATCTACTCCTCTTCCTCCGTCTACTCCTCCTCTTCCTCTATCTACTCCTCTTCCTCCGTCTACTCCTCCTCTTCCTCCGTCTACTCCTCCTCTTCCTCTATCTACTCCTCCTCTTCCTCTATCTACTCCTACTCCTCTTCCTCTACTCATCAACTCCTATCTACTACTTTATCTACTCTTCCTCTTCCTCTCTTCCCCTTCCTTCCTTCCTTCCTCATACACACATCTTCCTTTCCATCATCTATATACCCTACATTCCTTCTCCCCCTTCTCTTTCCCACCCTCCCTCAAACAGAGAGAGTTGTATGGGTAGCTACTTGCCCTATTACCTTCCCTCCCTCCTTTCCTCCCTCCCTCCTGTCCCTCCTCTTCCTCCATCTTTCCCTCCTCTCCCTCTTCCCTTCTTTCATTACCCTTCTCCTTATTCTTCCATGTTGTGGAGGTAAATGAAGGAGAGAGGTAGGTAGGTAGGTAGGTAAGTAGGGATTGGTGGAATCGGTACTGTAATGGAGGTAGGTAGGTAAGTAGGGATGGAGGAATTGGTATGTAATGGAGGTAGGTAGGTAGGTAGGAAGGAAAGTAGATATGGAGGAATCGGTATGTAATGGAGGTAGGTAGGTAGGCAGGTAGGTAGGTAGGTAGAATTATGGGGTGGTGAGGGAGGGGGGAGGGGGTAAGTTACCTTCGACAAGATGGCCGTCTAGGGTTACCCATTTTGTTAAGGAGACTAATGTGTGTGTGTGTGTGTGTGTGTGTGTGTGTGTGTGAGAGAGAGAGAGAGAGAGTGTGTGTGTTTATGTTAAGCTTATAGTGTGTTTGTGTGTGTGTCATTTTATGTTAAACTTATAGTGTGTGTGTGTATGAGAGAGATTATTTATTAAGCTTATAGCATGTGTGTGTGTGTGTGTGTATTGTTGATGTCTACAAGCTTACCTTACGTATCACAGCTCAGGTTCGATTGCTACACATTATATTAACCCTAATAATATCTATCTCTATAGCAAAAGAAATAAAAGATACTTATTAAATATTTGTGATAAAAAAAGAACTGGTGATATGGTGATATTTATTTTCTCAATGTTTTTCAGTTGGTGGGTTCATTCAAAAATTTAATATCCGAATCATGAAAGACAAACTCAAGAAAGATAGTTATAGTAAAGTAATGGACAATAAATAATTAACAACACGTCATTGATTCATAAAAGTTGTCATGGTTTGTCTATATATATCTTTTTAGTCCTATGTTACCATCAATGCATCAAAACACCCGAAAATTCGATATTGTTGTGTCCCAGAAGCGACCTGTACATGCCTAAACAGTGCTAAAATACACACACACAGCTCACTCACCAGTCCCTCAACACACACTATGTTACTATCAATGATAAATCCTTCCTTCTATGTTACTAGCAATGCCAAGTTCTTCCTTCTATGTTACTATCAATGATAAATCCTTCCTTCTATGTTACTAGCAATGCCAAGTTCTTCCTTCAATGTTACTATCAATGATAAATCCTTCCTTTTATGTTACTAGCAATGCCAAGTTCTTCCTTTTATGTTACTAGCATTGCCAAGTTCTTCCTTCTATGTTACTAGCAATGCAAAGTTCTTCTTCCTTCTCTTAAAAACATGCAATCTATCACATTCGACATTCTCTTCTCACTCTTGAATCTGTTTTTTGCCAGGAGAGATCTTTGCTTCTATGAAATGGGGCCCAGGTCACTCAGAACCACGGTTTTTAATATATGTTATTAAACTGAATATAATTGCTCATTTTAGATCATTAACTCGCTGTCTGAGGTGAAGTTAATGATTTTTGGAGGAGACTAGTGGGTTGGTATTCATAAAAGATCTTAAAATCCTTGAAGTAACTTATGTATAAAAGGGATGGAAAAAGATGTGAAGTGGCAGCCAGAATGTCCTGTGGCCTTAATGGGAGGAAGGGAGGATACACTTTTGGTACATTGGAGTGCCTTAGTTCTCCAAAGTATGCCAGGAAACAGGACCAAATGAACTCAAATAATGGTGGCCTGTTGCTTGGAATAGTTTGGTTGAATCAGTTGTTGCTCCAGAACTACCGACACTTTACTCTTCCCTTAAGGATGTCAGTTTATCGATCATTATTATGTATATAAAAAAAACATACTCTGTTTAGTTAAGCATCTCGAGGATTATAAAAATTGAGGTTTATTTGATTATTATAAAAACAATCTGTGGGTTGGAGGATTTCATAAGCATTTTCAATTGGTGACGACTCATTTCTCCCCAATATGTGACGACACAGAGTTCATTAGAAAAAGGTTTTGTTTTTATTTTTCTGGTTCATTTTGAAGGTACCTTAGTCTCCATTTGGCCAACATATTCATATCCCCTTTAAGGTCCCTGTGATCGTGTATGAGATCTGCTGCTGGCTTCTGATTCCTCCTGACAATTCCACGAAACAAACTCCTTTATGTAGGTATGTGTGTGTTTCGTAGCAATGTTTGAAGGACTCATTTACCTCAAATTTTCTGACTATATCACAGGGTTCCTTTATACAGTGCATGGACATTCTCTGGGGGTCAAACTGGTGGGCTACAAGTTTCACCATACTATGTCAGAAAAAAAAAAAAAGACTTCCTCAATGGTACTAAAGAAGGAGGATCTGTTTCGTTTAATAGTTTGGAGAAATCATAGACCTTCCAATTCACCAAGAAAATAATCTCCCCTCGAGTCGTTTCCAAAGGATGTTGAGATGGAAATAACAGTCACAGACAACCTATGGTACAGTTGACTCTAAACATTTCGAGACACTATACCAGTTATAGACTCTAGCAGGTAGTGTCTCGAAATTATGGGAGGCAACTGTGCCATCCTTACTATACTAATTAAAAACAAGTGTAGATGTTTAACTAAATAGAATAATAGCCCTTGTATAACCACTAGAATAATATTGGTCCTAATCTATAATATAATCTTAGTTACTCAGTGGACATATATATATATATATATATATATATATATGAGACATAGCCTACATTAAGGGGAGACCAGCAGATTAACAAAAATAATGGTGTCCTGTTGCTGAGAATAGTTTGGAGGAATCATTATCTCCAAAATTAATAATAATACCCTTAATTAAGTAAAGAGCTTCCTTATGACTCCTACCATTACTATTAATAGCACCCAACCTCATCTGTAAACTTAAGGTGGTAAGCTCATTCTTTTTTGTTACATTGGAGTGCCTTGATTCCTCAAAAGTTTGCTAGGAAACAGGACCAGAAGAGCAAAAATAATAGTGTTCTGTTGCTTGAAATAGTTTGGAGGATTCAGTTGCTCCAGATTTACCAACACAAAACTTCCCCCTTAATGTAGTATACGGTACTCGTATATATGTATACAATATAATATATATTTTATCGGTTCATTGCCAAATATAATATATTTTTTTTCAATAATTATGTACTTTATATTTCATTACTTAATCCTCCATTTATTTTCCATTTCCTTTTGTTTGACACGCCTTTCATTCATTGTGAGTACACGTCGGTTGTATAGGACCATTAGGGCTCTACCATATAAACAAAGGCTCAGGTTTGGGAAAATATTAAACCAAATAATAAGTGGGAGGGAGGGGACATGAAAAGGAATAACTGTATGTCAAAGCAAATACGAATAATCAACTTATACACAACATATAAAATTATAATGGATTTACTCCCTATCATATTTTTCTTTTTTCACGAGCTAATGTATACCTTATATACACCTGTCTAAGCCTCTGTATACCTTCCCTATTATATATACACCTGTCTAAATCTCTGTATACCTTCCCTATATGTACACCTGTCTAAATCTCTGTATACCTTCCCTATATTATATTATACCTATACACCTGTCTAAATCTCTGTATACCTTCCCTATATATATACTTTTCTAAGCCTCAGCATCGTATACTGTATAATCCTTACTCACTTGATTAGGAAAATGTGTATTATTGTTTATTTCTTATCCTTACATGCCGTCTATATCCTAATACACCCCCCTCCCCCCACCCCCCACCCGTCCTGATCACCACCTGACATCGTTGTTTTTAAATATATGCGATGACCTTGACCTTGAAGACACTAGGGAGGGGGGGGGGAATGGGGTGTGTGGGTTCAAGAAAAGGCCCATCCCCACCCCCCTCTTTCCCCTCCCGGCCTTGTCTCTGATGGAATCTTGTAAATTATCTTTTCTGATCCCACGGCCGAAGGAAATGGCTAGGTTGGTTAATGGTGGTGGGTGTAGGTGTAATATTGAGTTGTAGGGAGGGGGTAAGTGTGGGGGTGTAGGCTATCAGTTGGTGGGTGTAGGTAGTTAGTTCAATGTTAGTGTAGAATATAATAGGTATACAATGTAGTTATGGGGGATTGTCGTGAGGGAGGTAATGGGTGTGGGTGGAGGAGGTTGTCATCATTGTAGGTGTGGGTGTAGGAGGGTGTCGTTGTAGGTGTGGGTGGTGGGGTACTACAGGGTGGGTCTGGGCACCACCACTGTTTCCCGTAGCCGCACCGCTAACGTTGTTGGTGGCGACTGTGGCGTCGGCAGCGGTAGGATTGTGAAGGACAGGTGGTGATGCCCCTCGTGTTTATTGTAAGGTGAGGCCAAGAAATTATTCCTGGCCTGGTCCCACCATCTTAGCCTTGGCCACCACCGCCTCCCGCCCTAGGTAAACAAACTGGCCAGCTCTGGGCATGCTCGGTAAGGGCGAAGGCAGCCATATTTGTTATTTAAATTAACCAATCAGGATTGTAGTTCATACTGAAATTGATTGGCTGGTGGGCGGAGCTTGGACCAGAGCGGGATGTATGGTGTTTGTAGCCCCGCCTATTGCCCCGTCGTTCCCAGGTGAGGTAAGGCGGGGCCTGCCGCTCCGTTGCAAAGGCAATGCTTCCCGACAACCGCCCCTCCTGCCACCTGGTGGTTAATGCCAAAACCACCCACGCCCGCTCCCGCCACCCACACCACCACGAAAGGAAGGAAATAAATAGTACTCCATAGAACTGATGTTGACGGTCAGGGAACACTATGTATGGGTACACGACCCCCTACAACACTACTGCTGCCCTACCCAGCCACCACCCCTATAGTACCCCTGGTGAATGTGTAGGGGCATTATGACTCCCTCATGTCTTTACTTATGGTGGGTATTGTTACCGCTGCTCCGATCGTCAGTCGCCTTGTGTATATTATAACCCTCGTCCTGCTTCACTCTGTCATCACTCATCTTACCTTATCCTTCACATATATATTTATACTTTGTCTTAATCTATTTCCTCTTGTCTAATCTTCTTCACTTCTCATCATCGTACTTCACAAAGCTTCTAATGGTGTTGTTGTTGTTGTTGTTGCTTCACCGTGCCCCAGCCAACACACACTCCTCCTCTCCCTTCACCTCACATTTGTAATATTTTTAATCTACTTTTTTTCGTAACCCATTACGAAATACACACATTACACATATTTGAATTCATCATACCTATTACATACATACTTCTTACCATTCATAATTACTCATCATCATCATCATCATCATTGTTTTCCCAGCTCATGTGAATAGTATAACTTTCACCTTATCACACACTACACCTTTCTCAACACACTATGCACAATTACAATTTAATAAAACTATCACTAATCACACACAAATTTTGGTTACATCATACTGGCCACATCATTATTTTGTCCATTATTATTATTATTAGTAGTAGTAGTAGTAATAGTATAAATATTGGCATTATTATTATTATTATTATGGCAGGTTGTTGTGTCATTAGAATTTAGAAGAATATGAAATTCTAACCTTATCATGGTTCATATTATTTCATTATTGTAACTTCATATGGTGATGTTTCATTACTTCATAACATTCCATTATTTGTTAATCCATATGTTATACTGTGAATTCTGAATGTAATTATAATCATGTATTAGAATAGTGATACTAACATACTTATTGGAAAATTATTATTAGAGTAATAATGCTGAAATTCTTATTGGAATAATAATATTATCTTAGTAGCATATTAGCTATAATTAAATTTAAATATATTAGGTTAGTATAACTTAATTAGTGTGTCAAAGAATGGCCAATTACCCAATCTTAAACTATATCAACAAAGAATATAAGAATGAGGAGGAATAGGAACTTTATGAATTGTACTCTGGGAAACTGATAACATTTTACTGACAACTGGATAGCTAGCCTTTCATCCCTCATTTTAAGTGACTCCAATATATCACACACACACACACACACACACACTGGAAAAAGGACCAATGGTATCAATATCAGACTCATCTCTGAGGATTCTAACATCTGAATCATGACAGAGAGAGAGAGAGAGAGAGAGAGAGAGAGAGAGAGAGAGAGAGAGAGAGAGAACACCACACTGTGTAGTCTAAATGTAAGTGTGACAAAGTGTGAGTGGGAGACTGAATCAGAAAAGCATAGTAAGTAATTTTATGGTACCCTATAACTATTGACCCCAAGAATTCGAGGGTTTATTTACAACATACAGAAAATATAAGACTGTATGTAACTGCAGTACAACATTAACATTAGAATTATTGTTTTGCTAATCACATGAAGAGTCACTTGGTAGACCATTCATAGTAATACTTTCAAAATAATGTCCTCTCTTTCCGTATAACCCGTGTAAAAACTCATGTGGCCAACCGTACAGTCATCACCAATATTTCTGTTGTTGCCATTCCTTCATATGGTGTTTATATATATATATATATATATATATATATATATATATATATATATATATATATATATATATATATATATATATATATATATATATATATATATTATGTGTACTGCTGGGAATGGGCTATATATGTATAAATCCTTGAGTACATACATACATACATACATACAGTCGGCCTCAGGGATTCGTATACACCACTGTGACATCAAGGGTTCGTAACAACTGAAAAAAACTTCTAGTAATGTTATTTGGTTACTATTTGAATCCGTCAGAACAATGCCTGCAGTACAGTATGTGTGCAATATAAACACCTTGTAAACCAATGCTCTGTGTACGAATTTCTGAGGCCGACTGTACATCTTAGTCAGGCAGGAAGAAGAGGCAAGCATGAATAAGTATGTATGTATGTACAGTATGTATAAGTATATATGTATGTATGTACAGTTAAATTCAGTACAGTGTTGGTAAATCTGGAGCAAAAATGAATCCTCCAAACTATTCCAAGCAACAGAACACTATTATTTTTGCTCTCCTGCATGGTTCTATTTCCTGGCATTACTTTGCAGGAATCAAGGCACTCCAATGTAAACAAACAATATATAGTGAATTACCCCCTTAATGTAATAGACGTCAGACCTATGTCAATCCAGCCTGAGAATATTGACCACAAACACTAATAAAATAAACTTAAAATTTACTACTATAGGAGAAAAAAAAGAAAAGAACACATTGGTAAAAATTATTACCAAGTTAGAAATGTAATAATGGTCAGGTGTTACTTTCTATATTATTATTTATGGACACTTTAAACCAATAGTGTGTGTGTGTGCTTGTATATGTTTGTGTGTGTGTGTGTGTGTTTGTTAGTGTATGTGTTTATGTGTGTGTGTGCGTTTGTTTGTGTGTGTGTGTTTGTTAGTGCATGTGTTTATGTGTGTCTGGGCTTTTGTGTTTGTGTGTGTGTGAATGTATGTTAGTGTTTGTATGTGTGTGTGTATATATATATATTATGTTAGTGTGTGTGCGTTTGTTTGTATGTGTGTGTATGTTAATGTTTGTTTGCATGTGTATGTGTGGTGTGTGTGTGTGTACAGGAAACAATTTTAATGTCTGCTGTGCATTACTCATTTTTTTAATAATTTTCACTACTGGGAAAATCCATCTCTAAAACTAATGAGTATATTTCACTGCAGAGATTAACTACAAGGGATTAATCTCTATGGCTCTCCCTAATAAGGACGGAATTGGATTTATTTATATGTTTCATAATTCCATTTAGTACTGCAACCTTTACTGCATGTTATAATATAGTTACTGTAATGTATAATAATAATAATAATAATAATAATAATAATGAATACTCGTCATTATCATTGTTATTGTCACTCAGAGCATAATAATTAAGATTGGCTTCATTTCCTCTGCCATTATTACCATTACTATTGCTACTACCATTACTACTGCTACTACTATTACCACTGCTACTACCATTACTACTTCTACTATCATTACTACTGCTACTACCATTACTACTGCTACTACCATTACTACTGCTACTATCATTACTACTGCTACTATCATTACTGCTACTACTACCATTACTACTTCTACTACCATCATCACTATAGCCTAACCTCACTACCACTACCACCATTTTGATAAGCATAACAACCAATAGAATAATAGGCTCATAAAATTAATATGTTTCTACCAACCATGCCATTTTTAGTAATTTATTATTATTATTATTATTATTGTTATTATTATTATTATTATTTTTATTGTTATTATTATTATTGTTATTATTATTATTATTGTTGTTTTTTGTTTTATTTTCACACATTTTAAACCAGATATTAACTTCACAAATCAAAAAGTTTAAGTACCGTAGTTCATAATATTGTTTCCTTCCCCCTCTCTCTCTCTCTCTTTATTGTGTTTTCCCCCCACTTCCTTCCTTCACTTATCCTCTCTTGTGTCTCTTACCCTCTTCCTGCATCCTCTTACCTCTTCCTCTTTTCTTGCCCCCCCCCCACAACCCCCCTGCACCCCCTTACAGCTCTTACCCCTTCTTTCAATATTTTATCAAATATAATTTTATATATTATAATGATATATATCCAAAAATGCCCGTGTTTTTTGGAGTTAACTAAATATATTATTATTATTATTATTATTATTATTATTACATGTATTATTATTTTTATTATTATTATTATTATTATTACATGTATTATTATTATTATTATTATTATTATTGTTATTATTATCTTTACTATTATTTTTATTATTATTATTATTATTATTTTAGTTAGAAATATATATATATATAATTATTATCCTTTTTTTTTTCGTCTTTTGCTTCTTGTACTTTTATTCCCCTTTTCCTCCTTCACTTAAGTTCTCCTTCACTCACCCCCCTTCCTTCCTCTCCTCTCCTCTCGTTTATACCTCACTTCATCTCTCTCTCTCTCTCTCTCTCTCTCTCTCTCTCTCTCTCTCTCTCTCTCTCTCTCTCTCTCTCTCTCTCTCTCTCTCTCTCTCTCTCTCTCTCTCTCTCTCTCTCTTCCCCGTAACGTAATAGAATGTAACACAGTAGATAGCTTCAAACGTCGCCTTGATAAACACCTTGCATCTAATCCCCGACTTTCGATGTTTACTAATGAATAATTTTTTGCCCATTACAGGTGGCAAGTTAGCCAAATTTCAACTACTTTCTATCTTTCCTATAAAATTTCCTTGTGGAGTTTTCTCTACCAACTCCACAAGGTTCTGACTCCTAACTTTATTTCCAGTACGGCTCAGGCCGGAGGGATTGGAGGGTGGGGAGAGAGCCTTCTACTTTGCTATTCTTACCTACGACTATCACTGGGGAGATATTCATTCTCTACCAGTAACCTTCTAATCAGATCACCCCGTGTGGACCGTAAGGTCTGTTGTGGTCTGTGATTCTATGTAACTCTATGTAACTCTCTCTCTCTCTCTCTCTCTGCTCTTGCTTGCTTACTCCTACATTTTTTTTTCCTTTTCTGATACAAACATAAAGTGTGTGTGTGTGTGGAATGCAAGGATCCACCGATATGTCTGTGTGTGTGTGTGTGTGTAGGAAAAGGAAGAGGAGGAGTAGGAGTAGGAAAAGGAGTAGTAGGAGGAAGAGGAGTAGTAGGAGGAAAAGGAGTAGTAGGAGGAAGAGGAGTAGTAGGAGGAAGAGGAGGAGTAGATGAGGGTAGGCCATAAGAGTAGGAGGAGGAGGAGGAGGAACAGAAGAAAAAGAGGAAAGAGGAGAAATAGGAGGAGTAGATGAGGGGAGGAACAGCATGGGAGGAGGAACAGATAAACACGAAACAAAAGAGGAGATGAGACGAGGAACAACAGGAGAAAAGGAAGTAAATAGAGAAGGAGGAGGAGGAACAGAAGAATAAATTAAGAGGGAGAGAGAAGAGGAGAGGAGGAGGAAGGACAGGAGAATGAGAGTGAGAGAGAGATAGAGAGCAAAGGAGAGGAGTAGTAGTAGTAGGAGGAGGAGGAGGAGGAAGAACAAGATAAAAGAATAAAGAAGAGGAAAGTAGGAGGGGCAGGAGAATAAGGAGTGAGAGGGAAGGAGGGAGAGAGGAGAGGACTGGAGAATGAAGGAGGGAAAGGGAGGAGGAGAGGAGAGTGAAGGAGGGAGATGGAAGAGGAGAGGAAAGTGAAGGAGGGACAGGAAAATCAGTAGAGGAGAGGGAAGAAAGGAGAGGGAGGAAGGAAAGACATGTTAAGGAGGGAGGAAGGAGAGAAGAGTGAAGGAGGGAGGGAGGAGAGAAGAGTGAAGGAGAGAGGGAGGGAGGGGACACACATGCAGACAACACAAGGTCAAGACAAAGATGATGATGATGATGATGATGATGGGGTTGATGATGATGAAGGGAGGCTGAGTGTGACCTTCCCTCGGGGGTTGTAGAGGGAAGGAAGGTCAAGGAAGGTCATACGGCCAGGCAGGCAGGCAGTGAGTGTGTGTGTGTGAGGTGGACGCTGTTGTTGCTCGTGTGTGTGTGTGTGTGTGTGTGTTCATACCTACAGACAGTTTTTTTATACACACACCACACCCATATTTTTTTTGGTCTGTAATATTATTATTATTATTATTATTGCGAGATAGAAAAGCTTGGTGGGTGTTTTTGTTTTGCTGTTTTCATTCGTCTGGAGGATAAAGCGTCTAGAGAGAGAGAGAGAGAGAGAGAGAGAGAGAGAGAGAGAGAGAGAGAGAGAGAGAGAGAGAGAGAGAGAGAGAGTCAGTCTGTCTATTGAAAGAAGGAAGGAAAAGGAAAGCAAAAAATACAGAGAGAAAAATTGATACATTCATGATATTGTAATATAATTTCAACATTTTGGAATGATCGGTTTGTCATGGAATTATTTACTACAACTGTGTGGCTTAAGTTTGTAGCAATTTAAGGACCCACGTGATGTAGTCAGAAAATTGGATGTTAGTGAGTCCATAAAACACCACCTACATTGAAGGAGGTTTTTTCGTGGCATAGTCAGGAGGAATCAGAAGCCATCAGGTCTCACAGACGTTCATAACAACAGACAACTAAAGAAACAAACCAAAACCTTTTGGCGAAGGTAACAAACAAATACATACAAAGGAAATGTCTTACGTCCCGAACAGAGTATAGGAGGAGAAATTCTGTAACCATCTTGAATGATTGACTGAGTGAGTGAGTGAGTGAATGTGTGTGTATTTGTGTGTGTGAGTGACTGTGTGTGTGTGTGTGTGTGTGAGTGTGTGTGTGTGTTTATTATCGTCTTCTTTAAGGCAGAGAACGTGATATGCAGGAGAGTAAGTTTGTTTTCCTTCTCTTCCTCCTCCTTCACTCTTGTTTACGAGTCTCTCCTTCCTTCCTTGTTTTTTAATCTTCACCAATTTTTCCTCCAACGTGTGTATGCTAATAATAAACATATACCGCTGATAACTGAGGCTTTTCTTTATTTCCAGGCACCTTTACTGGGATGACTTTTAACCACCTCTGTATGTCTGTCTCTCTGTAAACAATTCCCACTGCAAGAAGAATTTTTCATTGTTGTTTGTATGCGGGAATAATGTTTTATTTCGTCATATCTCTTTCATTTTTTTTTTTTTTGTGTGTGTGTGTGTGTGGATGCAAAATTAACCACTGTCCACTTTGCAGCGTTTGTTTGGACTGTCTGAGGCTATAATTATATATTATTCTGTGCTTGCATTATATCCTGCATTGTTATTCATCTAGTGTTTATATATTCATAACTATTCATTTTTATACCTAAACTATTTAGTAACACTGACGAATCACTACAAAAATTTACAGTATATATTCTAATATTTTTTTCTCTACATTTACATTATCATTTTTATACTTAAACTATAATATACATCGACGAATCACTACAAGTTACAGTATATATTATAATATATATTCTAATAATTGTTTCTATATTTTGTTTTACGTTATCTAGTGTAGAGTGTGTTGTATTTTATAACACCTAACGATACACAGTTACAGATGCCTGGTTGGTGTGTGTACAATAATATACAGTACCGGTATATATACAGATATACACACTATTTCACTGATACTCACTTCCTTATTACTCCCATGACTCTGTTGTCTTATCAGTAACACATGTTGGGGACCAGGATGTGATGGTGGGGTACTTCCTTGTGTCCTGGTAACCTCACTTCACCTCACTTCATTTCACCTCTATTTACCTCACTTCATTTTAATTTTCCCAACCTTACTTAATATCATCTCTCTTCACCTCTCTTCACTTCACGTTACTTTACCTCATCTCTCCTCACCTCACTTAATCTCATCTCCATTCACCTCACTTTACCTCACCTCATTTTAATTTACCCAATCTTACTTAATATCATCTCTCTTCACCTCATTTAATTTCACCTCTCTTCACTTCACTTCATGTTACTTAATTTCACCTCTATTCTTCTCACTTTACTTCACCTCATTTTAATTTACCTCACCTTACTTTATCTCATCTCTCTTAACCTCACTTCTTACCACATCATTTTTCTTCATATCACTGTACCTCACTGTACCTTACTTAATCTCATCTCTCTTCACCTGACATCACTTTACCTCATCTCACTTCATCTCACTTTACACGGAACAACTAGTAAATCTATCGTGTTTCTTTACTGTAGTTTATCATTATATGTAACATGTGCATTTGTTATTATTGTTTTCCTTTTAACCATTAATATGTATTCACCTTTAGTCGCCCTAATTATTGTCCCTTCATCCATCATGTTTTTTCCCTCTACTGTATAATTATAATAATGTGTATTTGTATGTTGGCCCTCACACTAACTCATTCATCCACGTCGAGAAGGAGGAAGAAGCATCAACCTCACCTACTGTAAATTACCTGATATTATGTGTCCTACTGAGAACAACAGTGGCATAACAAACAACACCATCACAAAACTATGGCATACACACACACACACACACATATATATATATATTCGACACCCAAGGACTTAAATAATACAGAAAATGTCAACTATCAAACAACCTAATAACAAAAATGGGCCATATATATATACATAATTATATTCCTAATCAAAACCCAAGCAAAAAAAAAAATAAGCAGATAAATAAAAATTATAATAACCCAAGCACAAATAATAATAATAATAATAATGTCCAAGATGTCAGTCCCTATAGGTCGCCAATTAAGTTATCAGTCTTGCTAACCCAAACATTACTAAGGCCTTCCAAAATTACAACGAAAGATTCAAAGACCAGTGTGACGGATATTAGCTATAGATAGATAGATAGATCACTTTATTGTCAATTTGCAATATAGCAACGTTTACTAATTGATTTTTTTTTTTTTTGGCTACAGCTCCATATTAACATAGTTTACTAAAAGTATAAAAGAATATTGTAATAATATCTGCTACAGTATTGCACACTAAAATCACAAAAATCACAAGATATTTACACACAATCTAATATAAGGTAACGTTAGCCTTATACTTCCACTTTATCTAATTATAAGTGAAAACCTTTTATTGTGAAGTATAAGGTTGTCTGATGGCAGCTGGAAGAAATAATTGGGTGTTCGTTTCATGGGTTAATTTAACTCAAATTGTTTTCAATCTTTCCATGTCAAGAAAATATTAGTCCGGTTCTCGTCATAATTATTGCCTTATAGTTGCTTCCTCACAGAAAATAGTAAACTATTCTCATTCTCTATACTTCATTATAAGGATAATATGAGAGTCCCTATCAGGTAGTTGGTTGATAAGTCCCTGTTGTTGTGAAGGTGTTCATTATAAAGTATAGTAGTATCCTGGTGTGAGTCAATAACAACAACAGTAACATTACCTTCACCTTGAATATTAAACATAAGGAGTTCCTCAAGGCTCTTATTTGTTACTCAGGTGTTGTCGGTCACCGGGAGAGATAAGACGTGTATAGTACTTGTTGAATAGTAATGTTATAAGATCATACTCTATGTATATATATATATGTGTGTGTGTGTGTGTGTGTAATTATATATATTGTGTGTGTGTGTGTAAGTAATTATATACGGTATGTTTGTGTGTGTGTGTGTAAGTAATTATATATGTTGGTGTGTGTGTGTGTGTGTGTATGTGTAATTATGAAGTACATGGTTGTATGATGCCTTTACTGTGAAGTCAGTACTCCCTGGTGGCAGGACTGGTTATCTGGACGTGTGAGGAATTAACACACAGTTCCTAGAAATGTAAGACAGAATTGTACACACAGAGTAACGGAAGTAAGTGTGTGTGTATGTGTGTGTGTGTGTGTACCTGAATAGAAGTAGAGAATCCAGAGAAGCTTCTTGCATGTACAATAAGGACACGAACCAAACTACCTCAACACGACCCTCTACTGACGACATTTACACCATGCATCTTAATTATATGTATTCCCAGGAAACCAGATACCAACTCAGTTTTATACAATAATATCATCGCTACAGGAAACAGTTTGATAATACGTCTATCTCCCTATATATATATCTATGTATATATGTTTCCAATGACTGAATTACCTAACTATATTCATGAAAACAGTTTGATAATACGTCTATCTCCCTATACTGTATATATATGATTTCAATGACTGGATTACCTAACTATATAATTACATTGTACTATAATTATATGGGGGTATCATATCTTTACAGTAAGTTGTGAATGGGGGTTAGGTAAAACTAATTTATATGTATCACGGTTTACTCAAAACGAAAAATACGAACACACATACACTCACATTCTCTCTCTCTCTCTCTCTCTCTCTCTCTCTCTCTCTCTCTCTCTCTCTCTCTCTCTCTCTCTCTCCTACTATCACTTCCCATCTCAGTCTAGTCCCCCTCCCTCTCTCTTCCTTCCCCACTTCCTTTCTCACCACAAAGCAACCTCTCTCTCTCTCTCTCTCTCTCTCTCTCTCTCTCTCTCTCTCTCTTCATCATTATCATCATCCCTCCTCATCACCACATCACTCTCTCTTTCCCTCCCAACCTCACCACTCTTTCTGAATGCTTAGCTCATCACCAGCATTCTTCAACACACACACACACACACTTTCCCTTCCACCACTCCCTTACTATTCCATCACCACCACTATCCTTCAAGCACCCAGCAAGCAAGCAAGCAAGCAAGCAAACAAACATCCCTTGCTAAACCTACTCTACCCTACCCTTACCCCTACCCTACCCTACCCCTACCCTACCTTGTTCTACCGGTCTGGCAAGCAAGCAAGCAGTCAGGCAGGCAGGCAGGCAGTCAGGCGGGCAGGCAGGCAGAGGGAGATGTGGCAGCGTTGCAGACTCCTTACAGCAGCTGTGTGTGTGTGTGTGTGTGTGAGCCAGGGAGATGCAAGCAATTCAAGCACTAACCAACCTCACTCTATCTCACTCGCTTTTCCTTCTTCACTCTTCAACCTCACTCGCTTTTTTCATTCTTC
>JAWZYT010005547.1:0-15000 GCA_034508575.1 Petrolisthes manimaculis
CACCGGTGATCCACAAATTAACCAATATTGGACATTATTAGGGTTGGATGGAACTTATGGAGAGTAACTATACAAATATGTAGGTAAGACGAATATAATATATCTTGTGCCTGCCCATTCAGAAACCTGGAGCAGGGATGTGTAGATGCGTGTGAGGGATGGAGTGAGGGTGTTGTAGCACGTGGCACGGAGCTGGGAGGGCAGTGCCAGTCAGTGAGGCAGTGTGGCGGAGCTCACGGCCCGCGACGGTCACAGGTTTTCTCGTCGCCCCTCCCTCGCCACCCCTACACCACGCGTTCCAGCCTCACCACTACCGACACCTGTACAAGGCCGGGTATCACACTAGCACATTATAAACCGTCCTTTGGTCAAACTAGGGTTTCCCCCGTCCTCTAACTACTTTTTAGAAGTTTGGCGAATACTCTCAAATTTACACAAGTCTGACCCGAAGACGGATGATGAAGGATGCAGGAAGAAGGGAGTCTGTGTAACCTGATAGACCATAATAGACCTGGTTTATGATATTCTCAGCAGGTTATTATTAAACCTCTTCCAGTTCTGGAGTTTGTCTTAACAAAACATAGTGGTGTCGCTCATCGGCAACGAAATTGCCATTCACTTGGTGCCCCAATTACGGCACCAGAATCTGAGAGGGATATAAGGCGATTTATATGATAAAATACGTCACACAAGGACATTTCAAGCATGAACTTCAGTATAGTCTGATGCTGATCACAATGGTAAACTTTATTACAATTATACACATCACACGAGAGGAAACTTCATATACATAAACAATCCAGGAAAAAAACACTAATATTTATGGTATGACAAACAAAAACACTTGGTGATTCTTTCTGACTCAAGTTAAAACACAGAACATCATACCTGGTTAGGGTTGACTCAGTTCACGCCGAGAAAAGGACCCCATCAGATCCGACACTATAATTTTTTCCCACTACTACAAGAAGACAGGAGTGTGTTGGTGTGTGGTACATGACCTGGGTGCTGGCTTGTCTGTTTGTGTATGCATGTATTGTACGTGTGTGTGCTAATTGAGGTGTGTGTGTGTATGTATGGTGGGGCAGGTGTATGAGTGAGCGAAAGGTGTTGCAGCTCCATTGTGTACTGTGAGGAAGGTGCTTGTAAGTGTCTGTGTGTGTACGTGGTGAGGAAAATGTGTGTGTTCGTGTGTGATTATGTGGCAAGTGAGGTGTGAGTGTGTTTGGTGAGTGAGATAAAGATATGTACAATATAAGGAGTGAAACGTATGAGTCTTTTGAGGTGTAAGTGTGTAAAGTGCAGCTGGAAGGTTAGTCTTGCAAGTGCAAAGGATAGGTCAGACGTGTAAGTGTATAGGTGATAATTATAGGTCATTCGTGTAGGTACAGAGGCTAATGTCAGTCGTGTAAGTGCAGGAAATAAGTCACTTGTGTCAGGGCAGGTGGGGAGTCTATTGTTTAAGTGAAGGTGTTGCAGGTCAGTCGGGGGTGTGAGTGTTAGGTCAGTCGGGGGAGTGAATGCAGGTGCGAGGTGAGTTGCGTATGTGTAGGAGCTAGGTCAGACGGGGGGAGTGAGTGTTAGGTCAGACGGGGGGAGTGAGTGCAGGTGTTAGGTCAAGTAATTTGAGTGAGTATACTGTTTAGCCACACACCAGCACTGCCACCACTCAGCACCTCACCTCACCACAGTCATGCATCACCACAACTTCTTGCCCTTCGCCATCCTCTTCTTCAGGTAGGTAGTAAGGTCCTTAGAGCTGGGAGTCTCTCCATTGTTCTGTTCACTTCACTCTCATTTCCCTACTCTTGTGACCCTACAAAAAGGAATGATTCGCTTTTAAGTGTATGGCAAAAATGGTTAAACTCTTTGATAACGTTTGAAGTTCCACACTTTTTTTTTATATAGAAAGATCATTCAGGATTACATCTGAATTATTAGAATTGGTCTCACTTTTATACATAGGGAAGGTCCAAGTCAGGGATCAATTAGGGGAGTTATTTGGATCAGTAGGTCGAGTTGATAATACAAGACAATCTAGGCCAGTATTTATCCAAACCTCTAAGAATTCGCACTTGATCTTATATTTGCATTACCGGGTTTTAATCCTTGCCATGAATGAACACTTACGAACAGAATCTTAGCTTAGGAGTGAAGTTTACTTTAATAATTACAGGCCCTGGTAATGCACAAGTAATAAACGTGAGCATTATAAACCAGGAAATTCTGACCACAAACCTCCGCCAAGAACAAGCATCCAGTTCCCTAAAAACATCTCCTCTTTTTGTACTTTTATTATACAATTATGATAATCATTACTTGGCGCTCTGAGAATTGATTCATGTTGAGTATACATTACCTAAAAGTTGCATAATATTCAACCTATTAGTTACTGTACCCTAATACACCAGATCAAGCAAAAATGGCAATTTCAACTACGATACTGGATTCATCAAGCCGGAACTGTCAGAACCGAAATACTGATTGATCGAACAATTTAAATGACAAGAGGCGCGAATTTGGATCACTGTATACCGCAACATTCTTTTCCCATACCGGTAACTAGAATATTCTTGAAGGATGTCATTACCGCACCTTCTGATTCAACAACAAATGGAGAGCCGTAAAATTAGCCACAACTCAGAACATACTAATTTCTTCCCAGTCGCATGTATCTGATAAGGATCTCATCTATTGTAAGAGACATTGGAATACTACAAATTCCTCCAAACTGTACTACGTAACAGACCTCCTTACGTATCCAATATGGAACACAAGAATTCGTAAACACGCTGTTGTTTTCAAGTGCTTACAACATATTGAATATATTATTAAACTATAGATAACTGCAAAACAACAATATTATTAGGTTTGTTGTTATGCAGTCACTGAATTCACTTGGTAGACCATTCATTGCAATGCCGTACTTTCAGAATAATTACCTCTTTTTCCATATAGAAGGTGTAAGATAATCTGTGGCCAATCGTACAGTACTAATCTGTTTCCAGGCATAGTTTGGAACTTTAGAGGAATCACCAGCTTGCCTTGTCGACACTGTTACTCCTCCTAATCCCTTCGTTCCATATGCAGCGTTACGTTATTTTTTCAGACCAATGCTGGAATACACTGGAGGAGGAGGAGGAGGAGGAGGAGGAGGAGGGGGAGGAGGAGGAGGAGGTTCATTGGCCAGGCATCTTGGGGGGGACCTCTGGAATCCTGGGAAGGTCTGGAATCATAGAGGCCAGCTTTGCCAAGAATGTTCTCCCACCCACCCACCTCTCTCTCTCTCTCTCTTATTCGCTTTCCTTTATCTCTGTCTCTCTCTTTCTTATTCTCTTTCCTATATCTCTGTCTCTCTTTCCTTTATCTCTTTATCTCATATTATATATTTTTATTATTTTCTATCTCACTCTTTCTCATTTTCTCCCTTTTTTCTCTCTCTTACTCCCTCATTCGATCAGTATAGACTGAGGGAGGATGTGATGGCTGAGAGAGAGAGAGAGAGAGAGAGAGAGAGAGAGAGAGAGAGAGAGAGAGAGAGAGAGAGAGAGAGAGAGAGAGAGAGAGAGAACATTTTGGATAGGGTACCCATGCAGATATTTAAAATAGTTTGGAGAAATCAGCTACATCCATATCATTTTT
Organism: Petrolisthes manimaculis; assembly: GCA_034508575.1. Classification (NCBI taxonomy): domain Eukaryota; kingdom Metazoa; phylum Arthropoda; class Malacostraca; order Decapoda; family Porcellanidae; genus Petrolisthes; species Petrolisthes manimaculis. Next base: position 3,643 of record JAWZYT010005547.1, read on the forward strand.
GTTTTTTTCCTAGTTTAACTTCCCCTTTTTCATCAATCCCAACTCCTATGTTTATAAAAGGGTGTGTCCCCGCCATTCCCACTCCATCCAAGACAACAACACTCGTTCACTATTATTTCTCGATATCGGAAAATCCAGAACAGTCGTCACCCTTCCTTCCGTCCGTGTGTCCCCCTTCTCACCTTTTCATTCCTGTAAGTGCTAGACAGTTTCCAATCCATCCCCTACATATGTATAGTTGCCAAAAAAGGTATTGCGACAAATCTTGATAGAACTTTAATCCTAGTAATATCCACAACTATTTGTAGGGAGTATAAGCATGTATAACAGAAGGAAATATACATATCCTTCTGTAATACACACTTATAAATCCCTACAAACAACTATGGACATTAATATATATATAATGTTGTATCAATAGTTGTTGCAATATCTTTTTTGGCAACTGTACCTCTCTCTGCCACCTTACCTTACCTTACCTTGCCTTACCTTACATGTTGGGTTATCTATATGCAGTGATAGTCATGGTGTATATAAAGATAGAGTAACTGATTAAGATGCCCCCAGTATCTTAATCAGTTAGCCTACTGTATCTTTATATAACGTGGATAGATAAAATTTTAATGTCAGGCCTTGTATAAGCTTCGTTACGTTCCACATGATATTTTTTAGTTTTCATATCGTTGAAGCTTGAACTGAACAAAACTAAGCCATTAAAAGACTCATATATATATATATATATATATATATATATATATATATATATATATATATATATATATATATATATATATATATATATATATATATATATATATATATATATTACTTGACAGGAAAGCTACAACCAAGAATTCACTGGACGTTATTATCTGTAATTGTTATGTGCAGTTACAAGCCATAATAAATATCCAGGTCTTATTGAAGTTTGGAATCATCTGACATACCAGTTAACCTGTTATAACGTTTATCCTCTCTCATACTTCCTATATCTCGTTTAAGGGGAGAGTATACTTTTGGTACATTGTAGCTCCTTGATTCCTCCAAAGTATGCCAGAAAACAGAACCAGAGGAACAAAAATAATGGTGGCCTGTTGCTTAGAATAGTTTGAAGGATTTATCAGAAAACAACTCCCCCCATAAATACTTCTTGATACTCCCTGCTTTGTTTCCCTTCATTTTGTCAACTCTCCATGCTGAATATTTTATGAACATCCTGTACATAATTTGGAGAACAATTATTCATTATTTATTATATTTATGACATCTGTTTTCGAAATGCTTTTGGATTCCACGAAAAATTGTCTCATATTAGAAGATAAAGGATTTGTCAAGCCAATATGCCATTGTGATATACGTGCTGGACATTTATAGCGCTTCCAATTGTTACCATGAGCAAAACACGAATGTAAAAATATAATCCAATATAATGTTTTCCACTGCACACTATAATTATGAATGACATAACTTTAAAGGCCTAAATAGATCAAGGAGCAAAGTGTGTCACCGTGACTGAATGAATGAATTCAATCCATTAATTCGGCGCAAGACACAAGCCATCAGCCTATAGACTAAGAAACTTATTTTTAACATATACATACATGACAATACGAGATAAAACGTGAGTAATATTTCCAACTCCATCTATTATGAACACACACTGACAAAGTTGCTACCAAGAGGAAAGACCCAATGTTTGTATAGGCTATATATAGGGGTTAGTATATATTTGGTATATTAGAGCGTCATGAGTCCTCCAAAGTATGCCAAGAAACAGGGTCAAAATAACAAAAATAATGGTGGTCTGTTGCTTGGAATAGTTTGAAGGAATCAGTTGCTCCAGATTTACCACCAAAACTGTATTTGTTTCCCGTTTAATTAACCACAACAATCTTCGTAAGTTCCAATCTATCACCTCAGAGTAGAGACATGCAATTATCTCTGCTTGGAGGACTACTGATTTCTCCAAACTATCCTACAAAACAGATCCCCTCTTTATATACTTAAAAATACTAGTCTGTTTCATGGTTAAGGTTTGGAGGAATCAGTAGCCAACGAACGCATTTGACCCACAAGAGATCCCCCACTTAATTAAAGGGAAGTCGTTGATGGTGGTGCGAGAGGCCACAACCAGACAAGTATGTGCATTTGGTCGACACACAACAACTCAAACAAGTCAACATTTACACAGGCCAGTCACAGACGAGGCAAACGAAAGCCGAGACAATGTTGGCCAGTGTTTGCTCGTTACTGTCACGGTCTGGGTAACCTATAACCAGCGGCGTTTGTGGTGACAACAGAAATAGTAACTTTAAGGGGAGAATCTCTTTTGGGTAAATTTAGAGGGCTATTCATTTTTCCATAGCTATGCCAGGAAACAGACGTCCTCAAGGGTACTAACAAGGGGATCTATTTGGTGGCATAGATTGGAGGAATCACAGACCTTCCAATTCACCAACAAGAAAACCTTCCCTTAACCAATATGTTCTGCTCTCCAGGATAACCCTAATATAAAAATATCCTTCTTGCTCCCGGCTGAATATAACATACGTCACTTTATTTCCTTGTAAATACCTAAATAAATCTCATTTTTAAAAGGATATAACCACCTGTGACCGTCATACTTGTTTATACTGTTTATGTATGTACCATTACAGGTAATTTTTCGTTGGATGTGCGAGGGAGAGTAAACTACATATTTTACAAAAGCATAGTTTTCTTAAGGTGAAATGTTCTTCCTTTCACAACTTCACCGGCCTGGATAATGTTGAAAAGCTTGTTAAACCTCAGAGGTTTGTGACGACTCTAGTAAAACTTCCAGTATCGTTTTCTCAGTGTTTTGCGTAAACCATTGGCAAAAGAAGAATAAGTCAGCGAGTGAAGCATGAAAGAGATGAACAAATATGAGGAGGTGAATATACAGTACCGGTATATCCTTTATTCATTGTATTTACACTCCAATATTATTGTAAAAATTGTGTTCCCTTCATAGAGCAACGGACCAGGCAAGAAGGCGACGAGGTAATAGGAACAATTTGCATAATGGTATGGAGGCGTGACGGCGAGACCCTTTATAACAAGGAGTCTAACCACCACCAAGGTATATTGGAACGAATATATATATATATACCCGCACGTATACCTTATCCGATCACTCCACCCTACAGCTCTGTTAGTGAAGCGTACAAACCGACCCATAATGACTGAGAATACGACCAAGAGACAAAAGAAAGATGTGGATGAGGTTGACTCACCTTGGGTTACACAGAGGAAATATTTACCCCTTCGTCTGTTGTCGTGTTCCACTCAGTCACAGCCAAATTGAGGGAAGAAAGGACAGACCTTTTCCTTCACACCAGACACGAAACAAGGGTGACTTTATTAAGGGAAAAGTGGATCCTTTCTTGTTAACTGGAATATTGTTTACCTCTACACGGTTTAAATATGTTGACCAATTTAACCAGCACTACAAGTATATGAATATCGATGCAATCAATATATATATATATATATATATATAAATGTATATATATATATATATATATATATATATATATATATATATATATATATATATATATATATATATATATATATATATATATATATATATATATATATAAACGTTACAAACTCCTTACAAGATGACAATAACCATTGTTGATACCGTGTAGGAACATTGCAGTCCTTCCTTTTTATATATTATTGCCAAAAAAAATTCAAGTCCTCACGGCCCTTCAATTTTTCCCACAACAGAATACAAAGTCATCATCATTACAGCATACAAAGAAAGGCATAGCAGGGAATCTGGTAAATGAAATGAATTGAGGTTAGTAATATAAAAAAAAGAGCAATGACAATGATAGATAAACACACACACCGTCAATCTTGGCTCGTTACTATACGTCTGTGTGTTGTGGTGTGGCAGGCAGGGGTTCGTATACGTTACATAGTCATACTACCAGGAATCTCCCTTTCACACGTGTGTCACCGTCCTGAAGGATTGGTGACGCACTGGTTTAGTCAATGTGTTCCCAGCCCAATAAGGTTCTGGTAAATATATTCCGAAACAGAACCCCAGACATTGATCGTGTGTAAATCCAACCTAACTTTCTCTGCTGTCTCAAAGGAAAGTGCTTAACACGTGGCTTTGGACTCCAAGCGTAAGAGGAGCCTGAGAATTAAGTGGAAATCAATGCTTGAACAGAGAACACTTAGGCACGACTTGGTTCTGTGGGGGAAAGGGAGGGAGGGAGAGAGAGAGAGGTTGTGGAGGAAGATGAGAGAACAGGTCCCTAATAATAAAAACACAGGATTTCACAGTATATGTTGCTTATGTAATTCAATTAATCAAGAACGTATGTAACTGATATAATTCATAGATAAAATGCCGTTGTTTTTAAATAAGACATGAAGGTCTCCCAATACAGTGTCATCACCTCTATAATAGGTTACTGGGGACGCCTACGAATGGCTACTCATATAGTTATATGTTCGTATGTACAATTACGACCAAACTTCCAATAAAGAGGCGAGGAAACGAAATTGTTGATATGGTTAAATAGTTACAAGCAATAATAGTGACTCGGTTCATATTTTTATTACCATCGACAGGACATTCATTACCTCCATCAATAAAGTTGGAGAGAGATTTTTTACCCCTGTTTTCTTGTCAGTCTGTCTTTCTGTCTGTAAAAAGGATACCTCATCAAGTTTGAACCCATATTTAAAAACTTTAGTGAAAAGATAGAATATGTGCCATGAAAAAAGTTATTAGATTTTGTACAGGTGATAGGTATAATGTAGACCAAGGTATACGAGCAACGACCCCTTCGGCTGTTAATGATAAGTTTCAAGTATGAGTGAGTTTGTCCCTATAGACCATTCAATTTTTCCCTTCTCTTAATTCTTTTTTATATATTTTTTTTTATCCTATCACCTTTCCTTAGTTAACCTGTAATTAAATGAGATACGTTGTCCCGAGAAATATAAGTATAGTCTGAAACATCTAGTATTTTAAAAAGTGGAATTTATGTGGGGGAATCATGAGAGGAACTTCCTGCCTGGACTCGTGGTCAGTTTTTAATACCAACCCAACCTCTAACTGGATCACGGGAGAAATTACATGCATCGGGGTCCTCAAACTCATACGAACACACATTCCTTCGTCCTCTGGCAGGTCTCACAAGGGGTTACTTCGTCCTTCATGTGGTTCTCAGGAGACGATAAAGAACGAACACCGGGGTCCTCAAACTCATACGAACACACATTCCTTCGTCCTCTGGCAGGTCTCACAAGGGGTTACTTCGTCCTTCATCTTCTTCTCAAGAGACGATAGAGAACGAGCCACCGAGAATATAGTATAAATGGAGAAAAAAATCTTGTCCGAGAATGAAGGAAAGAAAACGAGGAAAATAGATAGATACTTGTGCGACTGACCTTCAAATAATAATATCCGTGCATCCACTCAGGAGACCAGGCCATCCTTGAAGCCCAGGCCAATAATTAAAGGGATTTTATCAGTGAGCGAGACTGATGAGGCCTCCGGTGGGATGACGGGATTGATGAAGACTGGGGCCACCATTTTAGAGGTTACTTGAACATGAAGTATTTATCTACCCAAGTATGATCTAATTTTACCTTGATTTAATGTACCCTAGTATGACCTAATTTTACCTTGATTTAATGTACCCTTGTATGACCTAATTTTACCTTGATTTAATGTACCCTAGTATGACCTAATTTTACCTTGATTTAATGTACCCTAGTATGACCTAATTTTACCTTGAATTAATGTACCCTAGTATGACCTAATCTTACCTTGAATTAATGTACCCTAGTATGACCTAATTTTACCTTGAATTAATGTACCCGAGTATGACCTAATTTTACCTTGATTTAATGTACCCTAGTATGACCTAAGTTTATCATGCATTAATCAATCAATTAACCCAAATATGACCTAATCTTACCATGCATTATTCTACACTAATAATATACCCTAATATTACTTACCTTAATTAAGGAATAAAATTGCCTACCAAATTACGTTACCTTGAGAGGGTCGTCTGTTGTGGGCGATTAGACTAAAAGGACTAATTCTCCCTCTAAACTATACTAGAAAACAGGTATACTAGAAAACAGGTACACTAGAAAACAGGTATACTAGAAAACAGGTACACTAGAAAACAGGTAAACTAGAAAACAGGTATACTAGAAAACAGGTATACTAGAAAACAGGTATACTAGAAAACAGGTATACTAGAAAACAGGTATACTAGAAAACAGGTAGCCTATACTAGAAAACAGGTATACTAGAAAACAGGTATTATTAGAAAACAGTTTTATAATATACAAATAAAGAATCTGGTTCTTTTTTTTTCGCATCATTGTTGGAGAAATCATTAGTCCAATTCCCTCACAAAAAAAATATGATCCCCAAATTTACTTATAGCTTGTATCTCAACCCACCTGATCTGACCTGACCTGACCTGACCTGATCTGACCTGACATGGCTTGACCTCATCTAGCCAAAATTGACCCTGACCTGCTGCAAATGATAATACATCCCTCTGAAAAAGAAAAAAATATATATATTCCCTCTTTACTACCATGACAGACTTGGTAATAATAATGTCCTTCCTTCCGTCGACCCTCTCTCTCCACTTCTCAACTCTTACGCTCCGGTCAAGTTATATTACTTTTCTCATATAACTTTTCATGTGAGGGAGACACAAACCCACAGTGTTCAATGGAGCCTTATTTTGGTTTTGTTTTGTTTTTTGTTTTTTTTACCAAGAGAATAATATTATGTACCATTTTGATTTTTACTATTCTGTCCTTTGATATTATAATAAATTATGCTTTCAAGTTGATTCAAGTATTATTATATGTTGTCGATTATATTTATTTACTTGTGTACATGTTTGGCCTTTTATCTTGATTTATATTTTAATGTATTTACCTAGTTACCTTAAAATTTACAATTCATATGAGGGAGAATTTATGTCTTCAGTACTGCAACACTTAGTAATGAATATACATTTTTCTTGTGTATGAATAATTAGATTTTTTTATGAATAATTAGTCTATGTAGCCCTCTTTTACACACAAAATACTTTCCTTATTGTTATATTATTGTTTTTTAGTGTATCCTCACACTTTCCTGTACACCAGATAAATATAATATACGTATTCTCGTGTATATAATGTACATGTATGTAAAGTTAATAATGGTGTAAATTTCTTTAAGCGTTTATATACATTTATATATTTATTTTCTTATATATTTTGACAGTTTCCTGTAAAGAAAGAATACGGCATTCGATTTACGTAAAGTTAACGTGTAATCATTTGTTTATTCTTGCCATTTTCTCTGGTTCCTCGTATATAATGCAAGTAAAAAGCAATAGTGTGCACATTGTTGTCGAACACCTGTAACCTTCTCATCCAACAATATCAACCACTCTTAACTACACACTGCCTCAGTTTTCAGTTGTTAAGAGGATATATAGCACAATATTTTTGGTGGTAAATCTGGAGCAATTTGACTCCTCCAAACTATTCCAGGCAACAGATTGCCATAATTTGTCTTCATCTGGGTGTGTTTCCTAGCATACTTTGGAGGAATCAAGGCGCTCCAATCTTTCAAAAGTATACTATCCCCTTAATTCTCACTCCTGTATATTAATGGTGGGTTGGTGGAAACGAGGAGCACCAGATATTCATTACTTCGTTTCTGTCTCTATAAATGTGGCGCTCTGAACATGAAGAAAATATTAGGTGTACAGTTTTAATTCTTAGGTGTACAGTTTTAATTCTTAGGTGTACAGTTTTAATTCTATAAACAATTCCTGTCGTAAAAACTGCACCTCGTTTGTCAAATAGAAAAGCAACAACTAAGCCCCTATAAATAACTCCTTACCTCCCTTCTTTACTCACAGCAACCGGCCCACTCATCCACACCACCCTACCCTTCCTCCCTTCCTCCTACTCCTCATTCACTCTCCCTTCATCACCCCAAGAAGGGACCGCGGTAGTAGTGTAATAATGGTGGGAGTAGCAATAAAGACGGTCCCCTACACTGGTGGCTGTGGACACAAGGAGGGCGCCACAGTACTTCATTTTGCTGCAATTAATGTCTTCAGGCGATTTGGAACCGACTCCTTCTATTTCTACATTTAGTTTCTCTTCCTCTATCTATATATGTTCTCTCACTATGAAGAGTACCGAGTAGCCTATCTTTGTATCCTAATTTGACCTGGATCGATGCAAACACTGTCCGTCCACTCTTATTCGGATATGTAAAAAGTGTAAATCGTGGGTTTGAAAGATGGGAATGAAGGTGAGTGTGGCGCATGTCATTTGGTGTTTTATATCTTTACCTGTTTATATTTTATTTTTATTTCTTTTTCCGTTCCTGAGCTTGAAGCCACTCATTCGTTGAACGAGAGAAAAGGAGCATTGATGTTTACGATGATGATGATGAAAACTCCTGTAACACACTATTATGCCAAGATAGTGATCACTAGATTACAGAGCGATAAACGGAGCGGTAATGGGACAAGAAGCGAGGAATAAATGCATGACGGTACGAGGTCATTTACTGCGCTGTTGACAGTTATCTGATCAAGGTCCACTGTTATGTTTTGACTGTCTATTCAAACCTTATAATAATTGCTCATACAACATTAATTCCTTTCATTCTTCTTTAAATAATAATGAAGCATTTCTTTAATAATTCTCTGCATGTTCGTTTAAAATTAATAGTGTATTGTGTCGACTGTGCAACCATGAAAGGAATTACCTATTTATGATGTAAGTAATAATAGCTCCAGGACACACGAAGTAACAGAACATTATGGAGTTTTGTGTGATAAACTGTCTGGGAAAAAGGAATAATGGCTCCAGGATGTGAAGGTGCCAGCAACAAAAGCTTTCTTTACACATGAACTAATGCAAGTGAAGCATAGGACTCGCCTGAAAGGAAGAACTTTAAGCCTTGGCCGACTTGGTGGGAAGAAAGAACTTTACTACTAAACCAACTCGGTGTTGCCAAACTCTTAAAGGAATAATTGTGGTAATTACTGTCGAATTCGGAAATATCGTGTTTGTGTGTGTTTATTTATTTTTTATTTTTTATTTTTTAAGTGCTATGCTTAAACCCGTCAAGCAGGATATCGCAGTTCAATGGTTATACCCTTAACAGTGCCGGAGGAACAACTCGACTTTGAGAAGAAAAAAAACCACCTGCTCCTTTTTGTTAATGTTCCTCACTTACCTCCAAACGACCGACAACAACAACAACAACAACAACAACACTCACTAAGAGAAGTATAGTCACTGAAGGTCGAATAAAAATGTCAGTCATCTGTCTGTCAGTGAACAATAGGGACAAGTTTTTAATACAACCAGTCTATTATCATTATTTACCCATAATTTAAGTCCATTATGCCAAGGAACGTCGTCACTCATGTGTTTATACTCGTAAATGCATTTGGTTGTAAAATCTATTAATAATCCACAAACTATAGTGTAAGTTAAGATAATAGACGTATTGGTGCTAGACTAAAGACTAAATAAGTTTATCTTTACAATAGTTAGCACTCAGGCGTGTTTTCTCTCAGTAGGGAATGAGTACATGTATGTGGTGGCAGGTGGTGGTGGTGGCAGGTGGTGGTGGCAGGGTGACAGGTGGTGGTGGCAGGGTGACCCACCAGGGGATCGTGTACAGAACAACCTGGCACTCTAAGGGGTCTTGTTTGGGTCCTGGCAGGTGTCTCTTAAGGGGGTGTGGGAGTAGGGGACAGGCTTGGGGTGTGTAGGAAGCCTGTCCCCCTATTCCCGCACCCCCTTAAAGGCACGGGTCTTACAAATACAGTAGTGGGGTTTAAATTTGGTGTGCTCAGAGTCGAGACAATACAGTGACAGCATCTTATTAGAGCCTGGTAATTAAGGGGTTGGTTACCCCGAAAGTGTGAGTGAACATGTGAATCTATGAAACACTGACCCACTGACATGTGTGCGTGTGTGTGTGTGTGTGTGTGTGAGAGAGAGAGAGAGAGAGAGAGAGAGAGAGAGAGAGAGAGAGAGAGAGAGAGAGAGAGAGAGAGAGAGAGATGTAGAAGAAAAATGGTAAAGGAGAAGAGAGAAAGGAAGAGTGGGGGTGTGGGGGTGAGAGAGAGTAAATGTGGGAGAGGGAGAGTGCTGTTGATAGCGAGAAGGAGAGCAGAAGAGATAGCGATAAGGAAACTGTGTTATGGAGGGAAATTGAGAGGGAGTGAGGAGGAGGGAAGGTGTCAAGGAAAGGAAGGAAAAGAGAAGAGATAGGACGAGGAGTGCATCAAATATTTTATAAGGCTCGATACCAAAACTGTACCATGACCATAACTTAGTGTGTAGAGAAACATATGGCACGTGTGTACTGTATATGAATGACAGGTTAAGAACAGTTTTATAGGAGAGAGTAACTTTAGCATTGCTCGTCGCTAGAATGTGTTTATATGTGTGAGTGAGAGAGAGAGAGTGTGTGTGTGTGTGTGTGTGAGAGAGAGAGAGAGTGTGTGTGAGAGAGAGTGTGTGTGTGTGAGAGAGAGAGAGAGAGGGTGTGTGTGTGCGTGTGTGTGTGTGTTTGTGATAAGGTGAGAATGAGGGGGAGGGGAGAGACACTGACGACTGGGGAGGCGACAGGTGAAAATTGGCTACTGAGGGGGACGGACTTCCCTTATAGGCCTGGTGTGTGTTGGTGGAGTGACGAGGGGGAAGGGAAGGGAGGACACTGAGGAGGAGTGAAGGGGACTTAGCATGGTGAAGACAGATGTGCATAATTTTTTAGAGTTTGGAAGAATAGACATGCAGGAAGGAAGTGGGTTGTAGGATTCTGTAGAGGTTTCTTGTGTGTTTTGTGTGTGTGTGTGTGTGTGTGTGTGTGTGTTGTGTGATTTGTGTGTGTGTAGAGGATGGGGAAGTTATCAAACGAGGGTCTTTCCGGGCATAGGGAGTCGAGATGAGAGAAGTGGTGCAGGAAGTGACTGAAAGGAGGAGAGAGGTAAAAAAAAAAAAGCTGTGTTCTTATAGTGAATAGGAGAGGTAAAGAATGTGTGTGTGTTCAAATTAACCTGAGAGGAAAGAAAGAAAAAATGAAATGAATAACAGAGAATAAGAGAATAATAATTATGAGGCAAAAATACAAAGAAAGAAAAGCAGAATAAAAAAATGTAGATGGAAAACAACGAGTGCAGGAAATGGTTGCCGTAATAAGGGAAATAACAAGACGAGTGCTGTGAGATTAGTAACCCCTCCACCTCCACCACCACACCCTGACTTATCACCATCACAACAGACGAGAGGGAATTTGTC
>JAWZYT010005547.1:17500-50670 GCA_034508575.1 Petrolisthes manimaculis
CAAAGGTCCTGCCTACATGTGGTAAACGAAAGAGTAAGTCTAATAAACCATAGTATTACAAACACCAATAGTTATAGGTTGGCGTTATTCTTCTCGAGGGAGTTTCAATCGAATGTATTGCAGGATTATTGGGCGTGACTGTACGGGGAAGAGAGATAGAGTCTATAGACTAATTATTAGGACCTGTTGAAGGAATTACAGTGAAGTTCAATCCTTAAGACTCAGCTACACGTCACGGCAACATGTTTTGGTACATGCAAGGTCTAATAAGTACTTATTAGACCTTGGGTACATGTTGGAAACATTGTTACGGGCATGTTCGCTTTCATGTTCCACATGTAGCTTTTGGACGCTCAAACCCCTGAACCTGATCCTAGACATAATAACGACACTGCCAGCTGTGGGGCGGAGTGGACTGTCAATTATTCTTTTATTCTTGATCGAAGCTGTGTTTGGAACATTTTGAAGCTAATTGGACGGCAAGTTTGCCTTTATGTTTGTGGCTTGTACAGATTCACGTATGTAGCATGTTCCAGACATGTTATTGACATGTTTTGGGCTATATTTGGGGCGATGTTTTGGGCTTCATGTGGACAGGTCCTTACACCTTTATCAGACAGTGACCGCTGACGTTTCCCTGACTACCAGTGATTGCTGACAACACTCGACTCTTTCGTTACATTAATACAGTACAGTACATTCTTTCTTCGTTGTTCGTCCTTCGTTCTCTATCTCTAACACAACACAGAGGTCAATGGGTTCTGGCAAGATTTAATATTGTCTGCTATATATACCTCCTGCTATCATGTGGTGTATTATGTGAGTTCCGAGTCAGGCAGGGGAGCTGGTCAGAGATATAGGAGGAATGCTGTGTAACGAAAGAGTAAATTAACATATTCAATAATAGATATATAGAGAGTGTTGAAGTCACAAGCGTGTTGAGGAGTAATAAGAAATATGCGCAGGTGTAAGAAGTTGGAGGCTAAGATAAGAGATGCTGAGGAACTTATTGAATGTTGATGGGAGAAAAGGATAAAATGAAAGACAGATGTGTGGAGAAGAATGAAGACGTAGAGGGAGAGAGCGGTGTGGAAGTGACAGATATTGAAGGAGAAGTAAGAGGTGAGTGAAGATGTATACTGTAGAGGAGAGAGAGAGAGAGAGAGAGAGAGAGAGAGAGAGAGAGAGAGAGAGAGAGGTGGGAGCAGCAACACTGATGGAGGAGGTGGAGGGTGACTGATCAACAGGTTCCTCTCCTCTCCTCAATTAGGGTGGCGGGGCCTGGAGGTGTGTTGTGTTTGTGTGAGAGTGAGAGTGAGAGAAAGGACCTGAGAGACAGACAGACAGACAGAGACAAACAGACAGACAATGTTTGAATGAGAGAGAGCAAGGAGGAGGGGGGGAGGGAAAGGAAATGAAAGGGAGAGAAAATGACTGTATATTCTACCCAGATATCTAACAAATATGATAATGATGTTTAATTGAAGAGTGTGTGCAGTTCATAATAGTTCACTGCATGACGGGATCTTTCCAATAGGGGAGGATACAGCCAGGAATTTACCTATACCCTCTACCTTAGGACGGCTTGGACAGGGAATGTTTGTATGGAAGAGGTGTGAGGGCGTGTGATATTGTCAAGGGACCCTGTGATGTAGTAAACAAATTGGAGATAAACGAGTCCTTCAAATATTGCCGTGAAAAAAAACCTATATGGAAGGAGCTTGTTTCGTGGTATAGTCAGGAGGAATCAGCATCCAGAAGCCTCCAATTTTCATACGCGATCATAGGGTTTGGGTGGGATGTGTTCGTAGGTTCTGCCACCGCAACGTTACGTTTACAGACCGACCGAGTATTGTACAGTCACGAGCACTAATAAGTATACAGTTTTGGTTGAAGCTTTGATCAGTCCAATTCACCAACGAAGTAATTCCAATGGAGATCTTGTTGTGCATTTATTTACTGTCTGTCTCTAGGTATTCGAAGCACACCTGGATATTTATTAGTGCTCGTGACTGTACCTCTTTAGTGTTCAATAAGTTGTGTGTAAAATATATCACCATAAGCACACACACACACACACACACACACACACACACACACACACACACACACACGAGCGAGGGACACATTCGAGTATCGGCAGAAGGAGTGATGCATCTGTGTGTTTTATCAAGTGAGGCAGCAGTTGCAACTCGAAATTTAATTAACCGCTATCTACATTTCGATAACGATTAATTGCCGTCCTCCTCCACTTCTCTCTCCTCCTTCCCTCCATCTTCCTCCATCGTTCCCCTCATTCCTCCCCCTTCTCCTGTCCTCCATTTTCTTCTCCGTCTCTCTTAATTGGCGTTTTAAAGTAGATGATTGCTAGCGTTGGCGTCCTTGATGTGTTTATGTACACACGGATACCATAGTCTGTATACCCCACCTGAGTTGAAGCCCAAGATCTGAAGCAGGAGGTTTCTGGACGACAAATCCCCCATTGGTTCAAGATGTGTGTAATCTAGATATGGTTTGGGTGGGCTGTCGTCCAGATCTATCTCGGGCTTCAAATCAGTTGGGCTACAGACTATGGTATTCGATATAAATCATTAATGAGTCCACTGTAATGCATCCTATCCGACTCTGCCTAAACGATTATTATTTACTGACAGCCTACAGTACCGAGGTTGAGACATTAACATTGCTGAGAGGATAAAAGGACGGATGGGAATTTCAAGGACCCAAGATCAAGTCCATGTCAAACGTCTTGGCTATTCTGAGGACATCTGTTGGTCCCCGATGTTCTTGTGGGCAGAAAAGAGGCAACCAACACCATGAAGCTCCACTGTGTCTCCATCTAGTACGACACAACTGCAGTACACAATCAACACCTCTTATTAGTTTCACTCCATATTCTCGTGGCCATGCAAGAGTCCTTAGGTTCAATGAGGTATGTATAAACAAAAATACATAATGATAATAAGGCTGAGTTTGTTTGTGTCTGTTTACATACACCCAAGCACTGTTCCGCCTTCTTTACAGTATTATCATGACCTTTACCACGATTGTCTTCCGGGGAGTGAAAGTGGAGCCCCGATCGACACCCTTATAACCTCTCCCTGAAGATCCTTGAAACACCCTTACCACCTTGAAACACCCTTACCACCTTGAAACACCCTTACCACCTTGAAACACCCTTACCACCTTGAAACACCCTTACCACCTTGAAACACCCTTACCACCTTGAAACACCCTTACCACCTTGAAACACCCTTACCACCTTGAAACACCCTTACCACCTTGAAACACCCTTACCACCTTGAAACACCCTTACCACCTTGAAACACCCTTACCACCTTGAAACACCCTTACCACCTTGAAACACCCTTACCACCTTGAAACACCCTTACCACCTTGAAACACCCTTACCACCTTGAAACACCCCTACCACCTTGAAACACCCTTACAACCTTGAAACACCCTTACCACCTTGAAACACCCTTACCACCTTGAAACACCCTTACAACCTTGAAACACCCTTACAACCTTGAAACACCCTTACCACCTTGAAACACCCTTACCACCTTGAAACACCCTTACAACCTTGAAACACCCTTACCACCTTGAAACACCCTTACCACCTTGAAACACCCCTACCACCTTGAAACACCCCTACCACCTTGAAACACCCTTACCACCTTGAAACACCCTTACCACCTTGAAACACCCTTACCACCTTGAAACACCCTTACCACCTTGAAACACCCTTACCACCTTGAAACACCCTTACCACCTTGAAACACCCTTACCACCTTGAAACACCCTTACCACCTTTGCTAACAACTTACCATCCAGTCAAGCAAACCTGGCAGTTGTTGTCTTAAAATTCTGCAAACAAGCTAAGAACAAACTACATATTAGGGAAAACATAAGATGACTGGAAAGTAAAGACCTATACAGTATAAACTCTATTGATGATGGCAGCAGGAGAATTTATCTGCACCAAAGCAACACATTCTTGCGTCTACTTGTACACGCCCGTCCTCTCTCTCCAATATCGCCCCATGAAATTTGACAAGTGCGTCGATGTGTTGACGTGTGTGTATGTACTGTACTGTAGTTTGTTGAGTGGCCAGAGGACCGATGCCTCGCCTTACCCACCTTGTTTACTTGACAAGCCTGCCTGGATGCGGAATGAGAGTTAATGTAAACCACCAATGCAGACAGTTAGTTCGTGTGTGAAAGAAAGGTGGATTCAGACAAGTGCGTGTTATTTTAAAGATCTCCAACTCCCATTACCTGCATATATGCTCTTGAGGCCAATTTCCAACAAGTGTTTTATATAACCCTTTTACTTAACTTAGGCTATATTATATTCTCAATGATGATGATGATGATGATGATTGTGTTGAAGGTGAGAAGGCGTGCATGTTCACTGTATATACTGTGCATATAAATTTGTATTCAAGGAAATAATAAGGAGGGTAGGGACACCTCACACATTCTTGAGGTTACTTTCACTGAGGTAACAAGGACAAGTAGCCCAAGAGAGGACTCAAGGCTCAGAGGGGAAGAGTAAAATGCAAAGGAGGAAAGATACAACAAAGGTGTTAGTGTGTGAGAAAGAGAAAAGACAGAATAAAAAGAATGAGAAAGAGAGAGGACTAAGTGAGGAAGAGGTGAGTGAAATGGGAAGTGGAGAGGAGGAGGAGGTAGGAGAAATGGAATCTGGTGGACTGGTGGTGGGAAGGGAAGGCAAGGGAAGTGGGTGAGGGAGGAAAGAGAAGCAGGAGTGATATAAGGTCAGGAAGGATCAGGATTCAGGCCGAGATAAGTAAAGGAAAGACAAAATAACCAAATTGAGAGTAGAGGTGGAATAGTGTGGATGCTCAGTGAGGGTCGCTATTCTTTTCTCAGTGAATTTTTTTGTGTTACAGTGTATTGATTGATGTTGTTCTTGGTGATTTAAAACGTGAAGACTGTGACTGCCCTTGAGTATACGAGTAGAAATTAACTATGGCCTGTATAGTTAGGTTTACACTATAACTATTTGTCCTGATACAGAGAGCGACAGAGGATACTTTTAATTTAATGTACCGTATACTATGACACCCATCCTGACACGTGGCATCGAGGTTAAGGGGGAAGTACAGTATTGGTAAATTTGTAGTGAATGATTCCTTCAAACCAGCCCAAATAACAGAACACCATTATATTTGTTAATCTGGTCCTGTTTCCTGGCATTCTTTGGAGGAATCAAGGCACTCCAATGTATGTACCAAAAGTATACTCTCCCCTTAACACAACATCCCATCTTCAACATAAACTCTCAATGGGTGTACAGTCGCCCACAGTTTGTTTGGGTTGGTACTGTGCATGCAACGTTATTCCTTCTCATTATCCAAAGGCTTGTGAATCCTGCCTTAGAATTCTGGCTTGGCGTTTTCTATCCCTCGACACATTTTGAAACTCCTGATCTCGACATCAACATAATATCCCAGGCTCAAGATTCAGAGACAAGGAGAGTTAGAAATTTTACAGAAAAATCTTTGAAAGACATAAAATATAATTGTAAGTATACGTGCGTCAACCAAACCTTTAAAAAAAAGTATATAAGTATATTTTAATGATATATTTAATAATATCATCCAATAACTCATTAATTATATAAGTTGAACTAATTTACTTCACACGGGAGAGAGGTTATCGTCTTTTGTTTAAGTAGAGGGATAGAAGCCTCCCTTCCTATATGGTGTCAAGACAATGAGTTGAGGAAAAACATTATTATCGCCATCACCAGCTGCGTCCCTGCCTATACTGTGCTGTGGTCACGGTGAAGCATCAACTTGAATTATAAATGAACTGGGCCTATAATAATTATCTTCGTGTTGAAGTTAGAATGGTCTGCTGACGGGGTAGGCAGTACAAGTTTTCATCAATATCACATCTTTAGTTTTAATCACGAAACCTACAATGTTTGTGTTCGTCTTATGCTTATGATACGGTACTTATACAAACGACGTATATATGTTAGTCTTAAATATTGGTCTCCACCTTTCACATTAATCAAAAGAGATGACCACCATGCCTATTGACCTTCCCTTTCCCAATAGACCATATATATGTTTACTGATGAGTGATTCCTGCTGCTGTTGGCCTATCGTAAATCACCCACGTCATTGATATGGTTTGCCCTCTGCTTCTTATTCACAGACCATTGGAAGCGAGGTTGTATAAACTAGAATCCAACTAGGTCTGATCTATTACTAGGGATATATTTTTTAAAGGGTGTGTGGTATTCTTAGTCACTTTGTATAAGAGCCAGTATCGCCTTTCCTGAGATGGAGGAATCGTGTTATGTGTTGAGGGGACAGTATACATTGGGTTCATTGGAGAGCCTTGATGCCCCAATGTATGCAAAGAAACAGGACCACATTAATTAAGGGGTGAGAACAGTGGTGGTAAATCTGGAGCAACTGATTCCTCCAAACTATTCCAAGCAACACAACATCATTATTTTTGTTCATGTGGTCTTGTTTCCTGGCATTCTTTGGAGGAATCATGGCACTTCAATGTAACAAAAGTGAATTACCTATACCCACTTAACAAAAATAAAAGAGGCTGATTTCTTGGCATAGTTTTGGAGGAATCATCAGTTGCTCCAGATTTATCAACACTGTACTACTTACCTCCTTTAAAAGTGTATATCTTCCTTTAAATATTATACACTATAAATCCCCACTCTACAACCAATATACCAACCAACCACACACTATAAATACCCACTCTACAACCAACATACCAACCAACCAACCAACCACACACTATAAATACCCACTCTACAACCAACATACCAACCAACCACACAACCACACACTATAAATACCCACTCTATATACAACCAACCAACCAACCAACCACACACTATAAATACCCACTCTACAACCAACATACCAACCAACCAACCAACCACACACTATAAATACCCACTCTACAACCAACCAACCAACCAACCACACACTATAAATACCCACTCTACAACCAACCAACCAACCACACACTATAAATACCCACTCTACAACCAACCAACCAACCAACCACACACTATAAATACCCACTCTACAACCAACATACCAACCAACCACACACTATAAATACCCACTCTACAACCAACATACCAACCAACCAACCAACCACACACTATAAATACCCACTCTACAACCAACATACCAACCAACCACACAACCACAACCTCACTAAGTCAGTTTCCTTCACACCTCAAGGCCAATCTGACCCTTACAGCTGCACCCATGTATTTGTATTTGTGTATGTATGTATGTATGTACATGTTTTTGTGTATTTGTGTATGTATGCACTTGGATTTATTTGTCTGTATAAATTAATACGTGTATGTGTATGCATGTATTTATGTGTGTATGTGTGTGTATGTTTATATGTATGTATATGTGTGTGTATGTTTATTTATATGTATTGTTTGTATGTTTGTATATATGTATATGTATGTGTATGTGTATGTGCGTGTGTATGTATATGTATGTATATATATATATGTATGTGTATGTATATATATATGTATATACATGTATGTGTGTGTATATGTGTATATATGTGTATTTATATGTCTGTATGTATTTATGTGTGTATGTTTACTTGTATGTATTTAAGTTTCATTTAATTGTGTCTTTGTTTTTTTTGTTTTCCTGCTCTCACTTGTGTTCATTCTCATTTTTTTCATTAGTGTTTCATGTTACATGTATATTTTCAGCCTCCCAGCTGCTACCTTTTAATAAACCGATTATTATTATTATTATTATTATTATATAAATACCCACTCTACAACCAACATACCAACCAACCAACCAACCACACACTATAAATACCCACTCTACAACCAACATACCAACCAACCACACAACCACACACTATAAATACCCACTCTACAACCAACATACCAACCAACCAACCAACCACACACTATAAATACCCACTCTACAACCAACATACCAACCAACCAACCAACCACACACTATAAATACCCACTCTACAACCAACATACCAACCAACCACACAACCACACACTATAAATACCCACTCTACAACCAACCAACCAACCAACCACACACTATAAATACCCACTCTACAACCAACATACCAACCAACCACACACTATAAATACCCACTCTACAACCAATATACCAACCAACCACACACTATAAATACCCACTCTACAACCAACATACCAACCAACCAACCAACCACACACTATAAATACCCACTCTACAACCAACATACCAACCAACCAACCAACCACACACTATAAATACCCACTCTACAACCAACATACCAACCAACCAACCAACCACACACTATAAATACCCACTCTACAACCAACCAACCAACCAACCACACACTCGCTTGCCTTGCCATTCATCCATCACCGTTAATTGACACGAGGAGAATGGAAGAGGTGACTCATGAAACCGAATGCAGCCAATCACACACTTTGAGGGACGTCTGGGAAGTTTAAAAGGCCGGCAACCCGATACTAATGATGGGTGGGTTGGTGGGTGGGTTGGGGTCTTACAGTGGGTCGAGGAGGAGGAAGAGGAGGAGGAGGAGGAGGAGGAGGAGGAGGAGGAGGAGGAGGAGGAGGAGGAGTAGTATAGATGATGATGCCAGGCCCGGGGAGGTCATGGAGATTACTGCCTCCTCTCTGTGTCTGTCTGTTTGTCTGTCCGTCTTTATGTCTGCTAATATTTCTCCTTACACATATTATTGACTTGTTTTCTTCATATATTATATTCCAGTAATCCATTTCCTTCATATATTATATTCCAGTAATCCATTTCCTTCATATCTTTCCCTGTTGTTCTATCCATGCATAAACAATAAACAATGAGGTGCACTTCCCCTCGCCTCCCCCCAAGTCTCTTCACTTCCAATTCTCTCACCAGTCCCAAAAGCAAGAGGACTTAGATAACTAGCATCCCTTTCTCATGTATCAAACTAGATCTGATATTCTGATAAACAAGAAATATGGAATTAATAATAATGTCTCTCCCAATAAAATGTCCACCTGAATTAACTCACCACATTTCCGTTCACTGAAGACTTTCGCCGTAATAAAATGTGTTGGGCTGTGTGTGATCTCCTTAATAAAGACGGGGATGATATTGTTGAGGCACTGGAGGCTACTGATTCCTCCGAACTGTGCCACAAAACAACGCTCCCATTAAAGTTTGCTTCAGTGCACAGATTGTAAGTAAAACAAGTATCTATTAGCCGTTTCGCCGATGTTATATAATATACACTAAGATACCATCGACGAAGTGAGGAGGGCTACTGTTGATTCCTCCAAACTGAACCAGAAAAAAAAAAAAATCATAAACAGCTAGCACCCAAATTGGAGGGTATCGTGTTTCGTGGTAGAGTTTGATGACACCAGTAACCACCACCACCACCACATGTATAGCAGCGTCACGGGTTCTCCCTAAAATGTGTGTGGCCAATTGAGCATGTAGAGGAAGGAGAAGGAGGAGGAAGAGGAGGAGGAGGAGGAGGAGGAGGAGGAGACATCGGTTCAGCAGCTCCTCAGATCCATATGGGTTCAGAAGGAGATGATTTTCCTGTCTCAACTTTTTTTTATCTTCTTCTCCTTATAATGTCTCCACGAGCTTCGGTATAATATATTCTTTGGTTCGGTGTATAATTTTTCTTCGTCGTCTGTTTCTACAATTTTATTTTGCATAGCAGTTGTTGTTGATTTATTTATCATTTGTCGTCATATGCTTTCCAATGACTTTTCACTTGTTTTAATACACTTGGCATATGTTTTTGTTTTTGTTTTTTGCATTTATTTTCAATATGGCAAAGATTTATGCTCTCCATCGAGTGCCTTTCTAGTTTATTAAATAACGCTAACCTAGGTAATTGTCTGCAATCTATGTAGGAATTTACTTCTTTATATTTATGTATATTCCATTTCAGTTAGCTAAGTTAGGATGAACTTTCATTTATTATATAGTAACGTTATAGATTCCTTTACTAGTTTACTTTTCCAATCATATGCTAATTTGCTTAGAGTATGTTATTGGTCTTTGCACATTAGAATCAGTAATAAGTAACTCCCTTTTTGACACTGATGATATCTCCCGTATTAACACTGTCAGCATCGAATTATTCAAGTTTGGTATCAGCCATTTATTATACACCAATGATTCAGCCCTCTCTGTTCTTTTAAATTTACCAAAGGAGTATTCAATCGCTATGATATTCTTTTGTGTCAGTGAATTTGTGATAGAGGAACTTAAGATTATTAAATAGAGGAAAGGAGAGGGTTTTGACTATTCCCTTATTTACCTTATATATTCTACCCGAGTGTCTCCTTCTAAAATGTTGTAGATAAAGCTGCGGGGCCACCAAAAGTCGGTTTATCAGGAGAGCTAGTGTGAGAGGAAGAGGAAGGAAGGTAGAAAGAAAAGGAAGTGGGAAGAAAGGCTCTCCCTCTTGATAGCTTCTTTATCGACAACCGGTCTGCCTCACCAAGCCCTTTCACTCGCCTCTCTCTGTGAAGGTCTCGCTTGCTGCCAGTCAGTTGTTGCTTCACTTATCATCCCCATTGTCTGACCTCGTTCTTTTACCCTCGTGTCGGGCCGCAGCGGGTGAACTCAAACACCTCACTCACTCAGATTATGGACATGTGAACGTTTCTCTCTAACTTTAAGGGGATAGTATACTTTTGGTAACTTAGAGCACCTTGATTCCCCCAAACTATGCCAGGAAACAACAACAGATTAACAAATATAATGGTGGCACGTTGCATGGATGAAATAGTGCAGAGGAATATTTTACTCGAATTACCACCACTGTACTACTTCCTTAATTAATGACCACTCACTCAAGAAACGTATCTATTACCGTACAAAATGTGCATGGTTTGGTAGTATTGGGACTGCACGATTATTTTTGGTCTTTTTCTCTCAGGAATGAAACTAAAGGTGGCAGAACTTCCCGTCATCAGTATTGACCCTTAAAGACTGTCTCAACACTTTCATCATTTTAGTGACAGTGAACTGTTCATCCGTAGAGGTATAATCCACCAATATTATTTTGATTTTATAAAGTGGAAAGAAGGTTGTGGTATAGCGTCTCCTAATACGGTACCTCACACTTAACTCGGTGTTTACGACAAGAAGTCAAAACGTCATAAACTTATCTTGACGGCTGCCAATTTAGACTACTACTTAAGGCACCTGTGTGTGTATGTCTGTGCTTAATATTGAATACATCATAAATAACTGTATACCATTCATGTGTGTGTGTGTGTGTGTGTGTGTGTGTGTGTGTGTGTAATAGATTATGAAACACGGATACAAGGAATCCTCATCATATCAGTCAATTTTTCATCTCAATAACTTATAAACCTCAGAAATAACCAAGAAAATAAATCTTTACCTGACCATCCGAATCCCTGCCTTGTCTTGCCTTGCCTTTCCTTGGCTATCATCCCGTGTGTCCTCCGGAGGGCCGGTGGCGATTACCTCGTCGGAAATCGGATTCTGAGACCGGCTTTCCTGAGATCGATCCCATCCGGTACGTGGACAAAGAGACCGTGTGTGTTGTGAGGGAGTTCAGGCACCGCTCCTCACAATGACACACAGGCAGGCAGACATATATAGTTATATTTCTCTCTCTCTTTTTTTTTTTTCTTTTTTTTTTTTTTTTTTTTTTTTTTACATAATAATTATACAGTACATATTTTTTATTTCTCCAATTTTTCTTTTTCTTTTTTCTGGTTTCCCTTTTTTTGTGTGTGTGTCTTTAAAAAATCGTATAGGAGACTTTTTCTTTTATATTTTTATTCATTTTTATTTATACATTATTCTGTGTATATGTTTATTTATTGATTTATTTGTGTGTTTTTGTTTTATGTTAGTTCATTTTATTCTGTCTCTTTATTTATGTTCATTATTATGTGTAGTTCTTTGATTGATTGATTGATTGATTGATTGATTGATTGATTAATTGATTGATTGATTGATTGATTGATTGATTGATTGATTGATTGATTGATTGATTGATTGATTGATTGATTGATTGATTGATTGATTGATTGATTGATTGATTGATTGATTGATTGATTGATTGATTGATTGATTGATTGATTGATTGATTGATTGATTGATTGATTGATTGATTGATTGATTGATTGATTGATTGATTGATTGATTGATTGATTGATTGATTGATTGATTGATTGATTGATTGATTGATTGATTTACTCACATGCAGTCCTTCCCGATCCACAACTCGAACCTGGAACTTGATGTGACTATAGGTGTGTTGTTTGTGGTTATAATGGGAGCTTAAAAAAAAAGATTATTTTCTTGGTGAATTGGAGCGTCTTAACTCCTCCATGATATGCCAGGACACAGAACCAGCTTAACCGGAATAATGAAGACTTGTTGCTTAAGATAGTTTGAAGGAATCAGTAGCTCCAGATTTATCGATAATATATTAATCGCAGAAAATGATTTTACTTACTTACACACTCGATGTTTTAGATAGATAGATAGATACATACATACATGTTTACGAATGCGTGTATAAAATGGACTTTAGACATAATGTATTCATATATACCGGTATATATATAACGTGCTCCAAATGCACATATAAAAGCATTGAAAAAATCATATAAATTCCCTCGCCTAATTATTGTCCTCGACCCAAAATAAATGTATATGAGCCGATACATTTTATTGCAGGTTTAATCCGCCTTAATTAGCCAACAGATGTAAGCTTGAGGATCAAAAGCTGTGTCGGGCGAGCTGAGTCAGGTGTTTGGTAAAATGTGTGTTGGAGTGTATGGTAAAGGTATCACCGATCACTACAATAATAATAATAATAATAATAATAATAATAATAATAATAATAATAATAGTAATAATAATAATAACAAGCACTGGGCTTCGCCCACCACGGCTACGCCGTGGGTGCTTTTGACTGCAGCTCTACTCGCTCCGCTAGCACCTCACTGCGCTCGGCCCCCTCTCGCCGCTCTCTTCGCTCGCCGCATCCCCCGTCGTTTTTTAATAATTAGTTTTTTTAATAATATATATTTTTTTTAATATTTTTTTATTAATTTTTTTTTTTTCTAATAATTAACTTTTTTTTTTTTTTTTTTTTTTATTATTATTATTATTATTATTATTATTATTATTATTATTATTATTATTATTATTATCATTATTATTATTTATTATTTTTTTTTTATTCGTCGTCGCCGCCACCGTCCCGCCACCGCCACCGCCCCGCCGCCTCACCGCTGCCGCGCCGCCGCCGCCGCCGCCACCACCCCGCCGCCGCCGCACCGGCACCCCGCCGCCGCCGCTACCGTCGTTTTTTAATAATTAGTTTTTTTGTTTTTTTTTAATAATAATTTTTTTTTAATATTTTTTTTTGTAATTAACTTTTTCATTATTATTTTTTTTATTTTTATTTTATTTTTATTTTATTTTCGTCGTCGTCGCCGCCGCCGTACCGCCGCCCCGCCGTCGCCGTACCGCTGCCGCCGTCACTGCCGCCGCCGCCGCCGTCGTTTATTAATAATTAGTTTTTTTTTTTTTTAATAATATATATTTTTTTTAATATATATATATTTATATATATATATATATATATATATATATATATATATATATATATATATATATATATATATATATATATATATATATATATATATATATATATATATATATATATATATATATATATATATAGAATAAGGGGTTAGGTAGTGGTATTGAATGGGGTAATGAGTGAGGTGTTGGGTAGGGGTATGGAGTCACTGAGGTGTTGGGTAGGGAGGGGTACATAGGTAGAGAGGGAGGCATAGGGTAGAAAGATGGGCATGCAGGGTGAGAGACAGAGAATACAGGTAGGGTAGAGAGAGGCGTTGGCAGTTCAAGGTGAAAGTAATATGTATACAGGCTGAAAGGAGGGCGAGGGTGATGCGAGGATAGATAGCAATGTGAGAGAAAGGGTAAGGAACAAGAGAGAGGCTACTTTTTCCCTTTTTTTTTTTTTTTTTTTTTTGTATGTTTATTTCTTTCGCCCAACTTCCTATTTCATCTCATCTTCCTGCCACGATTTCTTGTTTTCTCTTTCCTTTTCTAGTATTTTTTTTTATCTACATCTTACCAGTCATTTGTACACTTTTCTCATTTATCTCGTAACTATTTCCCCCCCCCCTCCACCTCTTCCTCACTCTCACTTTCTCTTTCTCATCCCTTCCCCTACTTTATCTCTTTCTATTTCCTCTTCACTGTTTTCATACAAGGTGAACGGAAGTGGATAGGGAGGGAGAGAGGGGGCGGGGAGTTAGCGTTGTGAGTGGCCGAAATTGCCTCTCAGATGAACCGTAAACGAGTTAAGAAATTATGTGTATGTTCCGCTAACTCACTAATTAAACCGACTTGGGAAAACACCTGTACCTGTCACATCATGTGTAATCCTTTCCTATACACTCCGTTCCTCCGCTAAAGAAGACGAGGAGAAGATATAAAGTCGAGGAGAAGATGTAAAGTCGAGGAGAAGATGTAAAGTCGAGGAGAAGATGTAAAGTCGAGGAGAAGATGTAAAGTCGAGGATAAGATGTTAAGTTGAGGAGAAGATATAAAGACGAGGAGAAGATGTAAAGTCGAGGAGAAGATGTAAAGTCGAGGAGAAGATGTAAAGTCGAGGATAAGATGTTAAGTTGAGGAGAAGATGTAAAGTCGAGGAGAAGATGTAAAGTCGAGGAGAAGATGTTAAGTCGAGGGGAAGATGTAAAGTCGAGGAGAAGATGTTGTGTTTTAACCTCTTGTCTTTTGTCTGTCACTCTGTTTGTAAAGAAGGTATCTAAACAAAATCTCGAGAATCTATTTGTGGGAAGTTTAATTGATAGACAGGATGTACTCCGAGGAAGACGTGATTAAGTTTAGAATGCGATTTGTATAGAGTGCTGGGGATTAAAAACACTGTGTTGGTAAATCTAGAGTAACTGATTCCTCCGAACTATTCCAAGCAACAGCCACCATTAAGTTTGCTATTCTGATCCTGTTTCCTGGCATACTTTGGAGGGATCAAAGGAGCTGCAGTGAACAAAAAGTATATACTATCCCATACTAGAGTGAGAGTTTTGCGATCCTTATTTCCCTCGTCTAGTCTGAACCTTCCTTAAGGGGGTGTGAGAATAGGGGGACAGGCTTTGGGGGTTTTTGGGGGGTGCAGGAGTAGGGGGACAGGCTTGGGGGTTTTTTGGAGGGGTTTGGGGGGTGCGGGAATAGGATGACAGGCTTTCTACCCACCCCAAGCCTGTCCCTCTATTCCCGCACCCCTCCAGTCCCCCCCCCCCAAGCCTGTCCCCTACTCCCACACCCCCTTAACACCTGTCTCTTCCTCCGTCACAATATGGACGCAATTACACGCTTCGTTAACCCGGCGTCAAAGTTGGTGAAATTGAGTCAGGATTCTGGGGTTGCCTCGATCACTACCCTTGTGTCAACCCTCGTATCCACTCCTCATTCTATACGTATACAAAAGACAATGGCTCACCAAGTACAGCAGGAGGCAAAGTTCTTTACCCTTCAAGTTCACATTTATATTTGGCATGTGATTTGCTAATTTTCACATATTTAAGGACCCTGTGATGTAGTCAGTTAATTGGAGGTAAACGAGTCCTTCAAATATTGCCACGAAATACCACCCATATGGAAGGAGCTTGTTTCGTGGCATTGTCAGGAGGAATCAGATGCCTCCAATTCTCATACACGATCATAGGGTACTTAAGCCAGTGGGAATTTAAGGGGAGAAACTCTTGATGGTAAATTGGAGGGGCTTTTCTTTCCTCCAATTTGCTATGTCACTAAACAGATCCTCTTATTGTAACTTTGAGGTGATTATATTTTCTGGGACAGTTTGGAAAAATCAGTACCCCTCCAATTTACCAAAAAGATGCTTGTTATCTCTGTCTGTTTTTCCTTCATCAAATGCTGTTTCTGTATATCACTCTGACGTCTTAGCTCATAGACAGATGATTCTAGATACATATTTCACCACTACGACAACAGTTACTACAATTTTTATCATTACAAGTCTTTAAGGATATGTAATTATAGGCAGCTAAACTTCCAACCTCAAAAAAATATAAAGAAAAAAAATCTTTACAATGTGGCTCAAAATCTAACGGAGAAAGTTTCCACATCATTATAAATTCCCTTCCTTTATAGAAATGTTAAAAAAAATGTCCCCGTGAAATCTGTCTCATTTAATGGGAGAAAGTTTTCATGCTCGACTGACTTCCCCGTCAACACCCGACCTCCTCCATCAATCCAACCCCATCTCTCTTTTACTTTCGTTTTCCCTAGACCTCCTTTTTCTCTCTCTCCGGCCCTTGACCTCTCTCAACCCTAGCTAGTATACCCCACTTCCCAACTCTTCCCTGATTCGTCCCAACCCCCTAAAACCCCTTCTCCTAGCTATTCCCTCTGTCTGCCCTGGCAAACCCACCCGTCCCACACGGTATACCTTGACCTGTTACAGCACCACATTCCACTCACCCAACCATCTCCTCACCACCCATAGAAACAGAGGTATCCATATAGAGAAAGAATGTCCCTCTCTAACCTTGACCCAAATCTCTATCCATACCAACTTGACATAGATATTTTCCCACACTGCCTGCCATAACATTCTATCATTCAGAACTCCTCTACACACACACCTGTTCTTCCCCATTCCCCCATTCCTCAAACCTTTGCACTAATCATCCTTTCCCTTCCCCCGAAACAACCTTAACCTCCACTCACATTTTCTCCTCATAATCACCCCCAACACCTCACTCTCACACTCTCCCAATCCATCAACTCTACTTCCTCCATCCCTTAAATAGCCCACTCTCACCCCATCCCATCCCTATCTCCAGTTCCATCTACTCATCCTTATCTCCAGTTTCATCTTTTCATCCCTATCTCCAGTTTCATCTACTCATCTCCCTTTCTCCAATTCCATCTACTCATCCCTATCTCCAGTTCCCTCTTCCCCATCACCCAGCCTCCCCCCTTCGTCCGTCATCTACCCCCGCACCCCACCCCCCCCTTGGACCGTCGACAAGGCTAATCGTCCACATCAGAAATTAATTGATGGTGATTTTCCCTCTGACACTTCGCTGACTCCTTAGAGGCCCCAAGTTTGCCCGTCCCTGACAGATTTCTAGAGAGAGACAGACAGACAGAGAGAGAGAGAGTGTGTGAGTGAGAGAGAGAGAGAGAGAGAGAGAGAGAGAGAGAGAGAGAGAGAGAGAGAGAGAGAGAGAGAGAGAGAGAGAGAGAGAGAGAGAGAGAGAGAGAGAGAGAGAGAGAGAGAGAGAGAGAATGTATACATAAAAAGAGCACACAGACACACATACACTCACAGAAAAAAAGTCAGCGATTAGCAAGTTGAGGAGGTTTCTTTAGTGAGGACTTTTACAACTGTTTCATGTAAGTCAAAGGTCAAATCCCATTCTGACTCGAAAGATAAAGCATTGAAATGTATCAAACCAAACCAATAAAACACCACTATGTATGCTGTACAAAAAAAGGCTGACGTCTCTTATTAGGCAAAAGGGGTTGGAGCATTTATATAGGTGGTAATTTTTTTTTTCGTACATTGGAGTGCCATGATTCCTCCAAAGTATACTACGAAACAGGATCAGAAGAGCAAAAATAATAGTTTTCTGTTGCTTAGAATAGTTTGGAGGATTCGGTTGCTCCAGATTTACCAACACAAAACTTCCCCCTTTAATGTCTTAACTTGTTATACGAACCCTCTCTTATATTGTCAACCACTATTTCATTATCAGAACAAGACGGAAACTTCAACCTCCCTTTCGTACAGGTAGCAGCAATGTTTGTGTCTATTTGTATTTACCTGCCAGCCATTCATCCCCCTGGCACACTGCCCCTCGTGTCTAGAGGTGTATCTGGCAACAGGGTGTTTGTTTACGTCGAATTGTTTATTATGTGAATGAGCATGGACGAGTCTGCTCACACTCATTCACATCCTAAATCTATAGTGTAAATAAATACCCTTGTCTTGGGACGCTCAGATGGCTGTATCAGTAACACGTGAAGATGATTGATTGTTCCCTGACAACTAAGAAACAAATAAACAGGCCTTACCAATATTTAAATGTTTTATTATACCAACATTTCAGGGGAATATTTTGGGGTATATATAGTACGTGAGCCGTCCATTAATTTAGCGTCTAATATCTTTACTGTACACCATTCATGATTAGAAAAGCGAAGGTGAGGTCTACTAGAGTAGCTGATTTAAGGTGCTACATCTAATTATAATAAATATATATATATATACTGTATGTTTAGTGATAAATATAGTTAGACACTAATCGTAGGACACATTCTATTCCTATTCTGTTTTGGGATATGATATGATTGTGATTGGTCTGGTATGAAAATGAGATCTACCTGGGTTCATAGCTTTATACATAGAGAGAGAGAGAGAGAGAGAGAGAGAGAGAGAGAGAGAGAGAGAGAGAGAGAGAGAGATAGAGAGATAGAGAGAGAGAGAGAGAGAGAGAGAGAGAAAGCGACAAAAATAACATCTAAATGTCCATAGTCACTCACATAAATAGACACACTCTACTCTTTTCCCTTGATTCATTCATACCCAGTCTTTTTTTTCTGCTTATGATATAATTTTCTTTTTCAGATTTTTATTGAACAGATGAAAACAAATGAGGTTTTCTTTAATCCATTCGTTATTTTCTGATATAAAAAAAATGTCTGGCAAAGCTATTTTTAAGAGAGCAAAACAGACAAGAATGCAACAATGATTTTTACCTAATATTGTTGTGCGCCATCATAAAAACTATCTTATTTCACAAACCCGAACTGATTTGGTGCATAAACCTAGTTCAATAATTATGTGCAATTAATGTATGTGTTTTCTTTTATTCTGCCTGTATCATAAATAAAATATCTCGTGCACCAATTCGTTTGTTTCTTTATATGCATTACAGTTGCGTTATCTAATGATTGCATATTTTTATACTCCATTGATTATTTTGTTCATATTATGTTGTGACTCCCTATTCCATTTATATTTCTAGCTATACTCTGTTCAAAACTTGTGTTCCATTTTCCTCTATCTATCTGTCTATATTTCTATCTATATCTTTATATCTATATCTATTTCTATCTATATCTTTCTATCTATCTCTATCTGTTTCTATTTCTATCTATCTCTTATCTGTCTATCTATCTATCTATCTATTTCCATCTATCTATGCATAAGAGGCCAGCGGAACACAAGTTTTGAACAGACTATAGCATGGTATATTCCGACACTATCTTGCCAATGTTTGTCCTCACCAGTTTAATAAAGATAAAAACGTACTCATACCCAATAATGGACATGTAGATTATTAAATTTATCTACACCAACTTTTTTCACGGGGATAAGCTCACGTATAAAAGGCAAGACAGTCCCACTCCTATTCCTTTAAAATGACCTGACTGAGTATGTAATGTTGTACACCAGTAAACTTGACTCACAAAAGCTCACAGAAATTGTAAAAGAGTACGGTATAAAAAGTTATTACAATGCTACCAAATCTATCCGAGTGAAAATATGTTACGATCACCTATTAACAACCATAAGCGTGAAACTGAAGGGGAATTTAGTTTAGATTTTAATTAATTAGACTTTATTAGACTTTTATTTTTTAACTCGATCAATATCCCATGCAGCATCGTCTAACATTCAACTTCTCTTCTCCTTCGTTTTTTCAGTTGTGGGTTATCAAGTGCAGAGCAACGAGGATCCCTGGCCACGACCACCACCACCACCTCTGTACACCCCCACACCCACGCCCACACCCACACTCACGCCCACACCCACACCCACAGTCCCACCCAGGCCGATGACGCCCACCACGGCCTGCTACGGACCTCACGTGGCCACACCGTCAGTGATCTGGAGAACAGCACCCAGAGTGATCACTACAGACCCTCCACCTTGGTCAGTCACTCACTCACTCACCAACCAGTCGTTCCTATAATTATCTTAAGGGGAAAATTTTGTGTTGGTAAATCTGGAGCAAATAAATCCTCCAAACTATTCCAAGTAACAGAACACCATTACTTTTGCTCTTCTGGTCCTTGGTCTGTCACTCACTCACTCACTCACTCACTCACCAGTCGTGCATACATCTTAATTTAGGGACCCCGTGATGTAGTCTGAAAATTGGAGGTCAGTGAGGCCTTCAAACAATGCCACGAAACACACACACCTATATTGATGGAGCTTGTTTCGTGGCATAGTCTGGAGGAATCAGAAGCCACAACTCTCGTACACGATCACTCCCACTCTCACTCTCACTCTCTTCTATCACTCCCATATATACCCCCCACCAACCCTTCACCTTTTCCTTATACCACTTAACCACCTCCCCTTACCTACCCTTGAACCACATAACACCAAACATCACCTACCTTTATACATACATACTACCTATCACCAACCCTCACCTCACCTCATCTCACCCCGGGTACCTACAGGTTGGAACGAGCCCTGCCAGACGAAGCACAGGACGTACCAGCAGTGACATGGCTCGTCTCTCACACAACATCTCGGCCATCCTTGAAAATCTCCTCAAGAACTACAACAACCAGGTGCGCCCCGGATACCACGAAGGTCAGTCTCACGGTCGAGTTAATCGGTCCCTGTTATCAAGTTAATTTATGTATCTCTTTATTTATTTGTTTGTTTATTTGTCTTTTGTTTTATCTATTCATATTTCATTGGCCTACTCTAGATTGTGTGTTATGAGTAGGCCTACCCCACGGTCTAAACTCTAGAGTTGAGTAGCGTATATTCTTACGTCCTCCCTCAACCCAATACTCGACTTCTCTTACACACTCTTTCTCTAGCTCTTGTATTCCATACATATCCTCCCCACATCTTCCTTCCATTTCACACCCTTTCCCATTCCTGGCCATTTCACACTCCGTCACTCCGTATACTGTAACTATCAAGAAACGCCTCGACAGGACCCTGCGATATCTGAACTTTTTACACTCTCGTCTAAAGGTCAGTGTGTCTTACCTTTATTCTGTGTATTTCTGAATTGGCAGTACTAGATGGTAAGCAAGGAAGGAGGGGACATTACAGACCTTCAAAAACAGGATAAGGCTGATTATATACAGAGATACTGTATATAGTTTTACAAAGAAAGGGCGTCGTCAGAATTAGCCAGGAGTTGAAGAATGTTGTACCATAAACTAGTTATACTCTGACGAAGGTTTGAGAAAGATGATAATATGTATTCTGCACCAAATTCTCTAAGAACCTGCTGACTTTCATCTAACACACATTTCATTTTTGTTTTTTCTCGTCTCAACATTAGATACGAAATAGCAGAGGAAATTTGAAGGAGTTGGTATGTGACAGCACCGATGACTGAGCAATAACAGTATCATGGCTGGTTGGGTAGCACTGCAGTCGCTATCAGAGCAGACCAACAGACAGGACACGGCCGCTGATACCACCACCAATACACACACCAAGCGACTACAGATAAAACATACTCGTATATATTGACCAGCCAGGACTCCGTGTTGCTGAACGTCATTTATTTACCTTACAATTATATTATAGTAGGTTTGGCATTTTTCGAGGCCTAAATAAGGGAGGACAAAAATCGTCGTTATCGTTTAGTTTATACCGAGGCATTCAGAATTTAATAATATGTTCTGTCTCATTATCTAGAAAATAAATCAAAGTACAGGAAACACAATTCCTTTCTTTTATTTCGGTTCTGCCTGGAAGGGAAATTGTATCAGTGAGTGGGACCAACCAACCATCTTGTCGCTGTAACATGAAAGGTCAATAGTACAGTGCAACTCAACTGGCACAGATGTCTTTACTCTATGCTCCATTTTAAGGGGGTGTGGGAGTAGGGGACCTTTCTGGGCTGCTTTAGAAATAGTGCCAACTCTTGCCCTTCACAGACACCCATTGAAAACCTTAAGGGGGTGAGGGAATAAGGGGGCAGGCTTGGGGGTAGGGGTTAGGGGGACATGCTTGGGGTGGGTCAAAAGCCTCATGTCCCCTATTCCCGCACCCCCCTAACCCCCACCCCCAAGCCTGCCCCCCTAACCCCTACCCCCAAGCCTGCCCCCTTATTCCCTCACCCCCTTAAGGTTTTCAATGGGTGTCTGTGAAGGGCAAGAGTTGGCACTATTTCTAAAGCAGCCCAGAAAGGTAAAATGATAACTATAGCCTCAAGTAAAAGTGAAGTAAAAAGGAGGGAGATCATTAGTGGGTCAAGTGAGGTGGAACCCAGTGACTCAGTATGATCATTATATCTCACTGGCACCAGCAGGTCACGTCAGGTCAGGTCAGGTCAGCACAGTTCAAGTTAAGGTAGTAATTCGCTTTTGTTGCATTGGAGTGAGTGCCTTGATTCCTCCAAAGTATGCTAGGAAACAGGACCTGCAGAAGAGCAAAAATAATGGTGTTCTTTTTGCTTGGAATAGTTTGGAGGATTCAGTTGCTCCAAATTTACCAACACCGAATTTCCTCCTTAATTAAGGTGGCTCTACAAAACCTCTATTTGCTTCTTTCACCTCTTGTTATGTTCATGGTCCTTTGGGTTTTCCTCTTTTCATAAATGTATAACTAATAGAATTACTCTACTTTTTATTTTTCGACAGTCATTATTAGTTCATCAAGATTTGGTATTTCTAGTATTAATCTCTCTCTTATTACCCAAGATAATAATTATACTACTTTCATCCACTTCAACATCCTTGCTCAATTCCTCCTCCTATACCTCTTCTCTTTCTATGCCACTCCATCTCCAACTCCATCTCCACCTCTTCACCTCCACCTCTACTCCTTCATCTCCACCTCTACTCCTCCACCTCCACCTCTACTCCCCTCCTTCACCTCCACCAACCAACCCTCCACACTCATCAGGAAGCGGGACACGTATTACCCCACCAAGAGGAAACTAATTTATAAGTAATTAAAGTCTCTTGGATTTAGTAAACTTTGCCCATATGTTGGTGGGACAAGCCAGTCAAAGTTGGTGACGTCTGCCAGGTTGATGTGACGTCATCTCTTTCATAAATTGTAAATAAAACAATACAACCTTTTAAATGAGTCATGAAGTAAGATGCTGTGTTCATTACGTTTGGGTCGCTTGGTAACAAAGATAGAGCATGCAGATTATTGTTCTTGTTTGATGAAGCCCCATTTTCCTTGACAAGAGAATAAAGAATTATTGTAAATTAGCTATAAACAAAGATAATGTTTTCGTGACTGAGCTGTTTGATAATTAGGATATATTGTTATACCACAGTGTAGGCTTGCTATTCCTTCATACTATGCCAGGAAACAGATCAAACAAGCTAAGACAACACTGTGGAATGGTTTACTGAATGCTAAGAGTAAATAATTTTATCCCCCCCTCAGCATCATTATCAAAGACTTCATACCCATCCATACCTTACACATGTTGCTGTTACTTTACCTGACACTTGTTGTTGCCACTCTCTCTCTCTGCCACTGAGACATTAACAATCCAGTCTCTGCTGTTACTTTACCTTACACTTGTTGCTGCTACTCTGTGTGCCACTGAGACTATCACAATCCAGTCGAATGTTTACCGTGTCTGTCAGCATACCTCCTGTTACTCCTCTTCCCCTTACCTGTCCACTTCCCCTTACCTGTCCACTTCCCCTTACCTGTCCACTCATCCTCAGTCTTTTTCCTGGCGACAATTGCACCCACCTGTGACCTTCATCTGACTCCCACTGAGATGATGATGAACAGACCTATAGTGACAGATGAAGGGACTACATACTGTTCATATATGGGTTGACAAACAAACACACAGTCATTTAGAATACTTAAATGATTGATTGATTAAGTGATTGACTTTATGAATTATTGATACACAAACAGACAGTCATTTAGAATACTTATAGATGATTGATTGATTGATTGATTGATTAATTGATTGTCCGTGTGAAATGTTAATACAGAAACATACAGTCATTTAGAATACTTAACTGATTGATTGATTAATTGATTGTCCGTGTGAAGTATTGATACATTTGGTAGGTCCCGCCGGTGGGTAAAAGTTTATATACATCATGCATGCATACTGTACCTACATACAACAATATATATAGCCTACATAATTTATATACAAGCACAATCATGCTTACACGCACACCAATATAAATGCAAATGTGAAAATAGCTGCTCTGTAACCAATGTTAATCCATTAATACTTGCAATGGATATTTTGATACTTTGTCCGTTCGTATGTGTTGAATGAATGGATATAAAACTTCATCGTCTTTCATTCAGAGGTCCTGAACTTTAGAATGTGGACTTGTAATGCCTGACAACAGAAACATGAATGGATATGTACAGTTGCATCCACTAGTAACGAAAACAATCTCCGGTGGATTTGGGGAAACGTGGCACCACTGTGTTTGTTTACATAGCGTCCTTATGGTGAATACTATAGCAGGAGGGAGTTCTGTCCATTCATTAACAATTACTACGAAAATATACAAAACACAATGGTGCCACATTTCGCAAAACCAACCAACCAACCAACCAGACACTGTGCTCGTTACTAGTAAATGCAACTGTACACACACGAGTCACGGGATGCAAGGATGAGAAACGAAAAAATAGGGATGGCACTCGGCGACTATACTAGAGAATCCACCGTAAACCTCATAAATAAACATGAGTCTTGGATTTATGTGGTGGTGGTGTGTGTGTGTGTGTGTGTGTGTGTGTGTGTGTGTGTGTGTGTGTGTGTGTGTGTGTGTGTGTGTGTGTGTGTGTGTGTGTGTGTGTGTGTGTGTGTGTGTGTGTGTGTGTGTGTGTGTGTGTGTGTGTGTGTATGTGTGTGTGTGTGTATGTGTGTGAGGGACAGTATCAAGTACATACATACATACATCCCACCAGGTGCCACCACACACTCACTTCTTGCCATATAACTCGTCAACAGAGCAATTATCACTTTTCCAATTAACAAGTCTAACTACACGAGATAAGAGTCGCATATGTATCTCTTTGTCAACTTAAAAACATACTTAAATAAAAAATAAATAAACCGTCTCTCCTAGTTATATAGTTATAATTATGACGTCCATGTGACTTATTAAAGGGTAAATAATGATGATAATAATAATGTGAATGTGTTGTGAGTGAGTGAGGGAGGGAGTGAGTTTCCAGGTTGTGAGGGGAAGTAATGGCTTGGGGATGATCATATTACTTTACGTTACAATGAACACAACACGACCATCACCTCACAACTAATTAATTACCGCCATCTTACTTGGACTCCTCTCTCATTAAACAGTAGGGGAGAAGAGAGAGAGAGAGAGAGAGAAAGAAAGAAAGAGAGAGAGAGAGAGAGAGAGAGAGAGAGAGAGAAAGAGAGAGAGAGAGAGAGAGAGAGGCCAGGATGGGAGACAGACGGAGAAATATAGAGAAATATTTAAAGCTGGAGTGGGATTTAGACAAACAGAGAAACGAGGTCGATTAGACTATAGAAAAGCATTCAATGGAATAATCTTCAGTCATTATGTAAATCGCCTGACTATAATATATAACCCTCTACACTACTTATATGTTCTGTGACCATGTAAACAATCCAACATTATGCTCAACTACTCACGAATTGACTTTAAAAAAATCTGGTATCGTAACCATTCTGATAATAATTATGTCAACATTCTCATAACGTATGCACTTTCTTAAGGATACTATACATGGAGACATTTTAACTACAAATATACATTCTAAGATCTTGTGAACATTTAGACAGCATACGGTACTCGTATCTCCACTGACAGGTAACCTTACTGATAACATTTAAACACTGACCTTATCATATTTGAGAGTCAAGCATTCCGAAACCTTATAAATCCTTTGACAAAACATAGCATAAGTTGTTGTTATTGACACCACTTTTGTCACAGTGTTTAAAATTAATGACAGCAGTCACTGACATCACTTACTGACAGTATATTCTAATAGCAAAAAATCATTCGACCTGACCCCAACTAACCCTATCACTGAGAACAGTTCATTATACTGTATTTGTTGTATAGCCAATGTGTATTGTATTGTATTTAATGTATACTGAGCGAAACTTCCTGGTGGTGTGTAGCGAGGGTCTTGTGGATTAGTGGGTGTATGTAAGTATGTATGTATGTGGGTGTGGGGGGAGGGGGAGTTGTTGTCGTGTACTGTATATTTGTGATTGTGTGTTTGCTATTATATGTGGTGTGCTTGCGTTAATGAGTGTATAGTGTGTATGCTTGGATGTGGGTGTGTAGGCGGGTGTACTGTATATTTGTCTGTACAGATATTGAGAGTTGTGTATTTGTTTGTATGATTGTGTGTCCTGACATTAGTGTGTGTATGCATGTATATATGTGTATGTGTAGTTGCTTCTGTACGTATTTCAATATGCATTTGTCTTCTGCATACGTGGGTGTGTATTGATATGTGTGAATGTATTTGTGTGTATGTGTGTGCGTGGGTGTATTTGTATGTTGATGTGTGTGTGTGTGTATGGGAGTGCGTAAGAAAGAGGGGAAGGAGAGAGCGGGTTTAGAAGAGAGGGAGAGAATTTTTTGACTGAGAGACAGGGAGAGAGATGAAGGATGATATGGAGACGAGGGAGAAGACGAGAAGGATGATAGTGTGCAGGAGACGAAGAGAGTAAGAGTTTTAAGAGGGTATTGAAGGAGGGAAAGGGAAAAGGACCAAAGTAGAGAGAGAGAGAGAGAGAGAGAGATAGGGATGAGACGAAACCAGGATTACACGAGAAGCCTGTCAAAGTTATAGGTCTGATTAATATATACTTGGTGAGAGTTACGACACTGTGTCAATTAAGGAACATATATATATATATATATATATATATATATATATATATATATATATATATATATATATATATATATATATATATATATATATGTAAGTCGTGTACATAACTTTATACTTCTCCTGATATTACTTTATTCTATATAATAAATGAATATAATAAAAAGAATAGTAACACGCTTGTGTTTTGCTGATTGAATAATCCAAACAACTTTTATTTGAAACAAAACTAAATAATTTATGAAACACGATGGAAAACAGCATGGAAATACAAAACAATATAAAAATACCAAACAACATGAAAACACAAAACATAAAAACACAAAACAACATTGAAGTACAGAACGAGGTTGACTCTATTCGTGCGGTAACTGATCCTGAAAATGATATAATACAATTTCTAAGGATCAAAACACTCGGCTATCAAAATAAAAATAATTAATCTATTAATTTGTTTGTCTCCCGAATGGAATACTAATGTGAAATTTCCCCTCACTTTATTATGGGTGTGTAGAGGCCAACCTTTATAATGGGTGTGTTCATTACCAATAGACCTTTATCGACCTTTATCATAACAACACCCATAGTAAGGAGACACAACAAAGACGGACATTTCAATAGACACTCTTTAAGGGACCCTGTGATGTAGACAGAAAATTAGAGATAAAAGAGTCCTTGAAATATTACCACAAAAAGTCATCTACAGGATATGGAAAGAGCGTGTTTCGTGGTATTGTCAGGAATCAGAAGCCTCCAATTCTCTTACGATCTAGACAGAAAATTGGAGATAGATGAGTCCTTCAAATATTGCCACGAAACGTCACCTATAGGGAAAGAGCGTGTTTTGTGGCGTTATCAGGAATCAGAAAAGCCTCCAATTATCTTACGAGATCACAGGATTTTTTAATTCAACAGAACAGACGAATTTGAACCCTTTTTTTTTTTTTATAATCTCACCCTGCTCTTCGTGTTTGCTTAATTTATCTGTATTCAGCTTATTATTATTATTATTATTACGATGCTCGGTTATATAAGTGTGCAGAAATCACCCAAATATTTGTAACTTGAGTAACAAACATGAGACAAGTGGGTAATAAATCTTGTGGTTAGAATAGACGTGTATCCATCTATTGAAAGACTGTCAGTCATTA
This sequence comes from Petrolisthes manimaculis, assembly GCA_034508575.1. Classification (NCBI taxonomy): domain Eukaryota; kingdom Metazoa; phylum Arthropoda; class Malacostraca; order Decapoda; family Porcellanidae; genus Petrolisthes; species Petrolisthes manimaculis. The sequence goes on from JAWZYT010005547.1 coordinate 45,637, forward strand.
AGGCAGACAACCACAAAGGGATTAACTTGAGGATATGTAGAAGGGTCTGAGTACCTCTCTCCCACGTCCCTAGAGAGAGAGAGAGAGAGAGAGAGAGAGAGAGAGAGAGAGACTGAGTGACTGAGTGACTGAGTGAGTGAGTGACTGAGTGAGTGAGCGAGCAGGGAAACAGCGACCAGAAGATTAGCCAGCCAGGTGGGACAGAGGGGTCGAGTGGAAAATAATATGTTAAGAGCGAGAACCTCTTTTGGGTTAAGTGGAGGGCTATTCATTCCTCCAAACTATCCCAGGTAACAACATATTGTCTCAGTTTTACTATTATGGTATCTGTTTTATGACATTGTTTGAGGGATTCAGTAGCCATTTAATATTCCGTCAAGTGTTTCTCCCCTTAAGACAAAGTTTGGGCTGAAATGACGGCTATTTTTACTCACAGAATAAAAATAACACTGATTCTAATAACAGTGACACAAATTGTTTTACTATAAGACGTAACAGAAGCAAATTGCATTATACATTATACAGTTCATGCATCTCGATTTGTGGACAGAAACCCAGAGGTAATAATAATGTTGCCTCACAAATTATTCAGACAAAAGGTAAAGAAAGACATGAGTCATTTCAGGATGGGCTGGAGGAAGGGAAGTAATGTCTCTAGAGCAACGCTGATCATATACACACAAACCCTTAACCCATAGCTATAGTAAAATAGAGGAAAAGGTAATTAATAGCTTTGCTGAATGTGTATATAGGGAATAATTACATTTATTTACTTGTTGACTCATATATACTCATCTATTTATATATTCATTTTGTATTTCATTCATATATTGTTTATTAATCAGCACAAATATCTGATAATATATTACTCTAAATTCTATGCATAACTATTTTTTTATATTATGTTTCTATTTTCTTTCGGTGTTGTTGTTGATGTTCTCCCGTGTCAGACCCCTGGTACACTCTGGTCGCAGTGTATAAAACAAATTAAAATAAAGGAGGGGTTGAGTGAGAAAGTCAGTCGCCCCTCTTCAATTTACCTAAGATTCCCATTCATCCATTTTTGCCCATTGTGTGTGTTGTAATCCCTTCCCCTGTCTGGTCATTCATTCTCAATCGCTTGTAATCCATACCCATATATACACAGTGTAGCCTTTTCTATCAGTTACCCCTTGCCTCCTCCATCAATCTCTCTACTCCCTATTTCTCTTCCTTCCTTCCCTCCCTCCCTCCTTCCACTTCCTATTTCTCTTCCCTCCGTCCCTCCCTCCCTCCTTCCACTTCCTATTTCTCTTCCCTCCCTCCCTTCCTCCTTCCACTTCCTATTTCTCTTCCCTCCTTCCCTCCCTCCCTCCTTCCACTTCCTATTTCTCTTCCCTCCCTCCTTCCACTTCCTATTTCTCTTCCCTCCTTCCCTCCCTCACTCCTTCCACTTCCTATTTCTCTTCCCTCCCTCCCTCCCTCCTTCCCTCCCTCCTTCCTTCCACTTCCTATTTCTCTTCCCTCCTTCCCTACCTTCCTCTACTTTCTATTTTCCTTCCTTACTCTTTATCACTGTCTCTTCTCACTCCCTAACATCCTTTATTCCTCTCTCTCTCCGGCCTTCCCTTCATCTCTCCTACCACTTTCTCTTCTCCTTCCCTCCTCCTTTCTTTCCCCTCTTTCTCCAGTTCCTCCTTCTCCATCCATACCTATCTTCTACACATCTCAAATCATCTTTCATCTAATCTACTCCTTGCTCCCCATTTCGCCTCGTCGGTGTAGAATTTCATCAAGTTTATACAAAAAGAAGAAGAAAAAGGGAAGGTCCTTGAGGGGAGATTCTCATGTTTGTAAATTGGAAAGGTTACTGATTCCTCTACACTATGACACACAACAGACGACCTCGGTGTTACTCACTGGGGTTCTGTGTCGTGGCATAGTTTGGAGGAATCAAAGACCTCTCCTTTCACCAACAAAATAATCTCCCCTTTAATTAATACAAAAGAGGCTGAAGGAAGTACTGTATATAGGTAACATTTATTTCAGTAGTAACGTGATGCACATACTTCTTGAAAAGGTAATGTGGAAATAATATAACATTAAAGTCGTGAATAAATAATTAAGTCATGTACCGGAGAGAATAACCCACGTAAGTTATATAGTCAATTTAGTTTTGTCTAAAGTAAAGCCACAAAAAAAACACAATAATTTCCCATTCCTCAAACAAACCTTTACCCCCCAACCCTCAAGAGCTTCACCCTTCTCTGTCCCTTGTCATTCCATTTCACACATTACAACTTTGGAAGAAGACCAACTCTGTTAATTAAGTCAACTTTGAATAAAAAAACCTCTGACATAAAAGGCGCAAGAGTTTTAAAGAAGTCTGTATATTTGTTCATCGCTCACACAAATGTATTCTTAGGCAAGGTCAAATGAATGTGGTAATGAAACACAACTATACTCGTGTTTCTTTAGTTGTAAGTTAATGGGCAAAGGGAACCGACCAATTCTCACATCCTGTACCTTCTGTCCAGTGTGTTATTTTGCTTAAGGGGAGAGTATACTTTTGGTACATTGGAGTGCCTTGATTCCTCCAAAGTATGCCAGAAAACAGACCCAAAATAAAGAAAAAAAATGGTATCCTGTTGCCTGGAATAGTTTAGAGGAATCATAATCTCCAAAAATTCCATTCAAATTATATTTGAGTGAAACTGTGCATGAGTGCATGATATAAGCATCATGCGTTGCATCTGATTTACAGGACCCGATGGAAGCACCAAAATGTTCATTCCTCTAACCCACAACCTCAGCATTAGGGTGTAAGAGGACGCATTAGTCACCACGGCCTGTTTGTGTGTGTATGTGTATGTGTGTGTGTGTGTGTGTGTGTGTGTGTGTGTGTGTGTGTGTGTGTGTGTGTGTGTGTGTGTGTGTGTGTGTGTGTGTGTGTGTGACTCTACTTCAGTGCATCTGTTGGAGTGGACTGGCTGCCCTGCTATAAATTCCCAACAAGGAGGCAGTGGTCATTTCAGCGTAGTACTATTATTAGCCTCTGATTTATCATGTACTATATATATTATTATAGAGCTTTTGATATGTGTGGGGAAGTGAGTGTGTGTGGTGGGGAAATAGTATCATAATTATGGTAGGGAAGATTTCATATTTTATTTGTGGTGGGAAGTATTTACTTGTGTTTGAGAAAAGTTTACTCGTCTTGGAGAAAAAGTTTGCGTGTGGAGAAAAAAAATCCAAGCCCCTTTCCCCTTTCCCTCCCCTCACCTTCAATACTCTTCTTCCCCCTTACCCTCCCCTCACCTCCAAACCCTTCCCTCCCCTCACCTCCAAGCCCCTTCCCCTTTCCTTCCCCTCACCTCCAAACCCTTTCCCCTTCCCCTTCCCTCCCCTCACCTCCAAGCCCCTCCCCCCCTTACCCTCCCGCCAGACCCCCACACAGAAGCACCTTTGATCCGGAACGATTGCACGGCACCATCACAGTTACCAAGAGGAGGAGGAGGAGGAGGTGGAAGGCTTCGGTAAACAAGACGAGGTGTTTGTTTGTGGCCGCGGGCAGCAAGAGGACGTATTTGTGTATGTGTGTATGTGTGTGTGTGTGTGTGTGTGTGTGTGTGTGTGTGTGTCTGTGTGTGTGATAGAATGTGTGCTCCTGCTTGAGTGTACTTGTGTAATAAAAAGAGCGGCGTATCAGTGCATATATCTTTTTTTATAAGAATGCAGAAGGATAATAAAGAACAACACACTTGTAGTGAGGGAGCAAGTGGTTAGTCAGCCAATGTGTTTGTGTATAACTGGTGGATATGTATGTCGGTGAATGTTTTAGATTCTTGCAGTAAATTTATCTGAGGTTCGCAAGAGTAAATATATTAAGAATACATGAAGCAGCAAAATGATTGTGAACCCTCGATATGTCAATGAGTAGCAATTATTATACTTCAGCAAAGAATAGAGAAATACTAGATGACGAAAACAGCAACACATAAAAATAGGATGTAATTGACGTTATTTTTTGTACATACATCCGTGTTGTTGAAATTGTGACTCTTAATGTAGTCAGAAATGGATCAGACATTTCCTTTCCTCTGCAGACTTCCTTCATCAGTGATATTATTGACTATATCTATTGGTGTTATTTATTGGTGTTATTTCCTGTGCGTGTAGCTGAAGACATCACTCGTATTGAACGTACAGTAGGCTACCAAAGAATCAATAAGACCTTTCCTTTCCTTTCCTTTCCTCTACGGACGGGTTTCATCAGTGGGAGAGTGCATGGGGTGGGATTAACTTAGTGAAGCCTTGGGATGTTGCTGCTGGTGGACTGGTGGTGGTACAAACACCTTCTGGCTCTTCCATTACAGTCTATTATATACATGTGTATATTGAGAGGAGAAGGCAGGTCAGATATCTTGCCTCTGTAAGGTCTAAGTGAGGGAACAGTGAACGAAAAGGCACAAGCATGTGTAAATAAATAAACAGGAGACTGGCTGTGAATAATTTGTGAAATATTTGGTAGGTAACTGGGTATTATATCACCAACAAAATTTTACTTTTATTCCTGTAACTTAGGACATATATCTTCCTTTATGATAATTGCATATACATTTGGGACTATAATTATTGCTATATAATTTGTTCACTGATAAAAGAAGCAACAAACTGATAATATACAAAATGTAATCTTTCATCTAATTTCATTTATTAAGTTCCTTATTAAGTTAAGTTAAACTCCCAAATGCAGGTAATTTTATTAACACGCTTATTTACATCGTTTTCTGTGATTGAAATTTGATCTGGTAAAGTCGTGTCTCTTGAGAAATTGAAAAGTTAATTCGTAGACCAATGCCAACCCCAAGAGAAAGAGAGAAAGACAGACAGACAGGCAGAAAGAGAGAGCGAGAGATGTGATGAGGGGGTGTGAGGAAAGTTGTTGAGCGAGGAGGTGCGAGCGAGGAGTGATGAGTGATGTCAGAGAGAGAGGGAGATAGGAGGTGCCTGCTCTAACTAGTTTGTTTCATCATAACCTAAGTTGAGTTGGAT
>JAWZYT010005548.1:0-22500 GCA_034508575.1 Petrolisthes manimaculis
ATTTGTTTGGAGGAGAGAGAGAGAGAGAGAGAGAGGGGGCGGCTTTGGCTTCCACGGCAATTGGAATGGGGAGAGAGAAATCGAAAAAATAAAAATGGTGAACGTGTGTGAGAGAGAGAGAGGGAGAGAGAGAGATTCAGAGAGAGAGTGTGTGGGGATTGAGGTGGGGAGAGGAAAGTAGGGATGGAGAGTGAGTGTTTGGTGGGGAAGAGAGGTCAGGGAAAACTAAACTTGGGTGTATGTGGGGAAGAGTGTGGGGTGATTGTGGTGGGGGGGAGGAGGACATGGAAGGAAAACATTGGTGAAAGTGAGAGAGTGTATTCAGTGGGAACGTTTGAAAGTGTGTGTGTGTGTGTGTGTGTAGGAAAAGAGAGGAATGTGTGTGTGTGTGTGTGTATAATTATAAGTAAAGAGAGGTATGTGTGTGTGTGTGTGTATGTATAAGAAAAGAGAGGAGTGTGTGTGTGTGAAAGAGAAAGAAAGAAAAGAGAGAAGTGTGTGTGTGTGTATAGAAGAGAGCATGGTGAGGTTAAGGGAATAGGAAAGACATACAGACAGGAAGCAAGAAAACTGTGGGAGATTCAAATAGAGAGAGAGAGAGAGAGAGAGAGAGAGAGAGAGAGAGAGAGAGAGAGAGAGAGAGAGAGAGAGAGACTACCAATACTACACGTGGATGTACTGTATTGTGTGGGTGGGAGTCGGGGCTGTTGGAAAGAAAATATTTGGTTGGTGTTTATATATATTTGTGGCGAATGAAAAGACGCCACAACTACTACTACTACTACTACTAATAATAATAATAATAATAATAATAATAATAATAATAATAATAATAATAATACCACTACCACTACTACTACTACTACTACCACCACCACCAACACTATCACCACCACTACCACCACCACCATCACCACCATCACCACCACTCAGGTTCATGTCGTGTATTGGATTATTGTACAATTATGCAAATTTTTCGTAATCTTGATTTTTGCGGGGCGAGGATAATAATTTGTCGGGCGATTCTGATCCTCCTTAAATTTCCGTGTTGAAGGGAGTGAGGATTTATTTTTCCTCAGTTTTTCTTTCTTTTTTTAGTGATTAACGTATGTGTGTGTGTTTGTGTGTGTGTATTTTTATAAAACTTAGTGACGGATTTGTTCCTGTCTGATACCTACTCATGTACACATCTCTCTCTCTCTCTCTCTCTCTCTCTCTCTCTCTCTCTCTCTCTCTCTCTCTCTCTCTCTCTCTCTCTCTCTCTCGCTGTGTGTGGTGTGTATGTGTGTATGTGTTGGGTAAATAGGCAGGTAATTGACATGTACACCTTCACCTTGCCACACACAACATGGCTATACCCCGTCCCGTCCCGTCCCGTCCCGTCCCGTCCCGTCCCGTCCCGTCCCGTCCCGTGTCGTTCTCTCTCTCTTTTTCACCCTCTCTTTTTTCCATTCTCGTTGATTTCCTTCTCATTGATGGCGGTTTTTCGTATCTTGGCGTACCGTATCGTACTTTTTTCTTGCTGTTCCTGCCATGCCCTTCTACTGTCATTCATGTCCTTTATGTCTCCTGTCTTTACATCATGTTTACTGTCCTGTCTCTTGTCCTTCCTTCCCTTCTCCTGTCCTTTCTTTACTTCTCACTTCCTTTCTTTACTTCTCATTTCCTTTCTTTACTTCTCATTTCCTCTTTCCTGATTCCTTCCTATTCCCTTACATTCACCACTTTCCTCCACACACACACACACACACACACACACACACACACATAGGGGATGAGATGAGGGAGAGAGGGACACGTGGGAGTTATGAGACCTACAGTGGGTGATTCTATGCCTCTTGATTTGAATATGGATTTGTGAGGTTGGGTTGCTGGACCTTTCCTCCACCACTCCCTTTCCTATTCTATAAGTGCTTCGAATTAGGCCTTGCAATATTATGGGTTTCACTCTCCCGCTAACCTTTCTATTTCCTCCGAAAAAACTCTACGGACGCAACTTCCTATTGTATCCCCCTCCCGTATTTTTTTTTTCTTTTTTTGCCAATAAAATGCCAAAATAAACATACTCGTTACCGAACTTGATCATTGGCCTCGAACGACCTACTATACATTGTAATAATTTCTATGCCTCATAATTCCCAATGCGAGGGTCCACTAATATCCGTCATATATATACATGTATTATGCCACTGCCCAAGTTGTCAGGTAGTCAGTTCAGCGCCACCTACCGTAAGCGATGGTGTAACTACGGTGTGTGTGTGTGTGTGTGTGTGTTATGGATAGTGTGATTAATCCAATATTTTCTACCATGCTGCCGACTCCGTTAATACATACAGTACACACCTTCCTTCCTCACTGTACACTATTTTCCTTCACTACACACACCCTTTCCTCATGGACATTCCCTCTCCAACTAAACTTTCCTTCAGCCACACCATCTCCACCTTCCCTCCCTCACCCACACTATCTCTACTTTCTCTCCCTCCCTCCCACACACTATCTCCACCTACCTTCCCTCCCTCCCACACACTATCTCCACCTACCTTCCCTCCCTCCCTCCTTCCCTCCCACACACTATCTCTCCCTTCCCTCCTTCCTTCCCTCCCTCCCACACAAACCGGGTCCAGTATATGAGTGAATCCTGAAGGTTCTAATGATGACGCCCACGGCACCTTGGAATAGCTGAGATGCCTCAACCCGATGACTAAATGGCATCCGCTTCGTTACGACCCTCCAGTTGAGATGCCCACTATATACCTCTCCCTCCCTCTCTCCCTCCGTCAGTCTGTCCCATTTGCCTGTTTGTGTTTGTGTGTGTGTCTTCTTACATTTTTTTTTCTCTCTCTCTCTCACTGTCGTTCGTAGGCTACTTACTGTCTATATGTCATTTTCCGTCATTCTGTTTTCATGCTTGCTGTCTCACAATATTATATTCTCCCTTTCTCTCGTATGATGTCTCCTATAAGTATAATTATTTCCATCCACCAGCTGTCCCGTTTATTATTTTGTCCTCTGGCATCATAACACATTCTCAATAATACATTTTACACTCTCACTTCTATGTCTCACACATTCTGTCCACCCACACGCAGACCGCCGTTTCTGTCTCTCACCTGCAGTTCGCCCGTCACATACAAATATTTTTTTCACACTCCCAGACTTCCATCTAGGTCGGGTGAGGTGCATATATTCCTCGTTTCAGGGGCTGCTAAGTACACCTTTGCTAGCGGTAATAATTTATGTTCCTCCCTAGATTTGCATTTTACGATTTGCCACCACCGCTTATTCCCCCCCAACGACCCCCCCTCCCTCCCATTTCCTTAAGACCCGGTTTTCAGAGGGAGGAGGAGGAGGAGGAGGAAAAAGAAGAAATGATAACGACCTTCGCTAAGATATTGATAAAGGGAACTGTTAACGGAACACCATAAAGAGAAAGCTGTTTCCGTTAATAGAAAAAATGTATATCGCATAAGGAAGTATGAAATAGGTATGATATGAAGCAGACAGGGAGGGAAAAATATCGTAGGTGTAGAAGGAACAACAAGAAAAGGAGGAAAAAAGAAAAGAAGGAAAAGGAGGACGAGGAGGCGGAGGAGGGAGGGAGGGAGGGAGGGAGAGAGAGAGAGAGGGAGAGATAATGAGACACGACGAGGAGAGAAGAGACCATGAATTACTCCGGCGTCAACCAGATGAAATACCCTCCTTCAAGTCCACACTGATCAGCAACAAAAAGTAACTCTGCATGTCATTAAATTTTAGAGCCTATTTATGATAGTTTTGTTGCGTGTAAGACCCGCTTTTATGGCCCAGTGCGAACTTATAAGTGGAGGAAGCCGGCCAGTTGGTGGGTTGGCCCTTGTCTCCTCCTCCTCCTCCACCTCCTCCTCCTCCTCCTCCTCCTCCTCCTGCCCCTGTTTCTTTTCCTCTTCTCACCAGAACTGGACCTCTGTAGTTTGGGGTTTTGTCGCCAGAGGGCTGAGATAAGTACCATTTAAAATCCATTTAACGCCGCCATTAGCTGACCAGATATCACTCGTTTATTGGCTAATGTACTCCCTTAACAAGCTGCTTGCATAACATGGCTCACATAGAGAGATTGATGTTGGATAGTAAGTGATATTGTGAAGGTGACACCAATATACGTCAGATACCACACAGTCACCAGTCAGCTACACACACACACACACACACACACACACACACACACACACACACACACACACACATGTATTACCGAGATAACTGTACCCACGTAACCACACTCGACACATTATTATATCCAATACACCAAACTGCACATAATTATACGAGAGAGATTGTTCAACTATAATTATGGCCACTGAAGCCGCACTCATTGAAGCAACACTCATTAAATCTATAGAATATTTATATATGAATAAGAATGTTGACATCTAGTGTTCTTTGAGGAAATTAATGTTCTCTCAGGCTTCTTAATCAACAAGGAAAAAATTAACTGGGCCATTATGCCAGCAAAGTAGATTATAATCACATGTATTAACAACATGTATCATTAGTGGTGTGTACACGTAAGGCAAGCAGACAGACAGACAGATAGACAGATAGATAGATAGATAGATAGATAGATAAATAGATAAATAGATAGATAGATAGATAGATAGATAGATAAATAGATAAATAGATAAATAGATAAATAGATAAATAGATAAATAGATAGATAGATAGACACAGACTAACTTATCGTGCACTACCACTGACTGACTGACTGACTGGCTCACCAACTCTCACAAGAAGCACCAATTAAACCCGTCGTCGTCTTCCTGGTTTCTGCTTCTTATGCATTAACCCAGTACTACTTCTTGTTGGGACGGCCGGCATGTTCAGTAGGCTGGGGTTTAGTATATCCGGTATGGTTTGTTAAGGACCCTGTGATCGTGTATTAATATTGGAGGCTTCTGATTCCTCCTGATCATGCCACAGAACAGCAGGCTCCTTCTATATAGGGTATAGGTGGTGTTTCGTGGCAATATTTGAAGGACTCGTTAATCTTTCTGGTTTATTCGTCCCTGAGTTGACCGCTTCTGGGTAAACAAAAACAAAATATATATAAAAATAGAGTGATAGTTAATAATCAACCCTGTGTTCTCCCCCCATCTCTCACCTCCCTGTCTCCCCTCCCTTCTTCCCATCTAATTCTCCCTTTCCCTATCTATTCCCCCCTTCCCCATCTAATTCTCCCTTCCCCCATCTAATTCTCCCTTCCTCCATCTATTTCCCCCTTCCCCATTTATTTTCCCCCTTTCACCCATCTATTTTCCCGTTTCTCCCTTTTATTTCCCAATTGCCCCATCTATTTTTCCCCATTCTCCCTTGTATTTCCTTCGCTTTCCCTTTGAGTCAAATATCAATAAGAACCTAAGTTATGTTCTATATAATAAAGTTGATATTATAATACCAGTATGGAGAGGAGGAGAAGTGTGTGTGTGTTGGATAGGAGAGTGGGGGGGAGGCCAAAAAATAGTTAATGGATAGTGGTTAGGAGTGTCGCGGTGGGCTGGTATATGATGGAATGTCCGCTGCTCTGACCCTCTATATAGTAATTAGCCCCAGACCGACCCCGCTAGTTCAACCAGATTCCTCAGCGTAGTGACGACCTGCTCACCGATGGACCAGACCAACCAACACACACACACACACATAGACACAGACACAGACATAGATTGACTAACTAACTGACTGACTGACTGACTACCATGCCCTTCCCTCCCCTCCTCCCCTAGACCTGCCTTGCCCTGCCCCGACCAACACACACACACACAGACAGACATAGACTGATTGACTGACTGACTAACTACCCCTCCCCTCCCCTGCCCTTGTAGATTGGAGATGCTGCTGCAGGAACCGAAGTGAGGCCACAGAGGTTCTCAATCGTACACACACACACACACACACACACACAGGCACGAAAGCATGCGCGCAGGTTGACTTGCTTGAACATTGTAGGATGGTTTAGAGGAATCAGTGGTCAGGAGTTAGTGGCCACCATAGCAAATGAAACCTATTAAGGCCGTAGCCTATTATGTTTCTTGTAATGTGTGGTCAGTTCAAGGCCCACGGACCACTTGTTGGTTCACTTTTTATCCCGAGTAGGTGCGTGTGTAAGTGTAATTTATTTCTTCCCTTACCAAGCCTTTTCTAACACGTCGCAGAGAATACAGACAAGCGGAAGATGTATCTTGGTGTTTTTCCATAAGCTGCCATCTGTATTATCCCTTGATTTTGACATACAGTACAGTGTATGTACGAGTATGTTTGGGTCTCTTCTGTATAATACGAGGGTTATGAAAGGCACTTGTGTCCTGTTTCGTTTTCTGTATTCCATCCAACACGGAACATTTCCTGTATACGGTATTTTTAATTTGTGTTGTTTATTTATTGGTTATTGTGTTGTCATTATTATTGTAGTTTGAGTTACATAGTGTTACGCTTTTGTAATATAGCGCCACAACGATTGATGGGTCGCTTCACTGAAATTGGATTATAAATTAAATTAAAATCGGAAAAATGTGACATTGATAGATAGATATTAACTCAAGCATATCTACAAATGCATAGATCACAGATCCTGGCAATATTACAACTAAAAGTATTACAGCATTATAGAATAATATTGTCTTGTATTATTGTATGTATTCTCTAGTTATTATTAAGAACCCTGTAATCATGTATGAGACTTGGTGACTTTCGATTCCTCCTGACTATACCAAGAAACAAGCTTCTTCCAATGTAGGTAGCGTTTCGTGGCAATATTTGAAGGACTTTCTAACTTCCAATGTTCTGACTGCATCGCGTGGTCCCATAAAAGCAGAATATGTCTTAACATTTGCGGTAGATCAGTTGTATGCTTGTCTCTCCATTAGATTGACGAAAGAAGAAGGTATTGACCACTACTGTATCATTCTTAAAAATAGCGACAAAGGCTAGACCAGAAACGGACAGCGATACAAAACCAACAAAGATACAAAACAGAGAAACAACTATACAAAACAGACAGACAGCAATACGGAACACACAGACAGAAAAAACAAAACAAGACAGACAGAAGCGATGGGTGTCAGAAGAATAAAGGCAGGTCTAATATTACTATGAGGAATGGAAACGTTTATCGCAGCACTACACTAGACAAGACATGCACGTCACATGAATTAGTTAAAAGGTAGACTGATGAGGCAAGGGTGATGGATATACAGTACAGTACAGTACAGATGATATCACGTGATGCCTTCCCTTGTCTGTGTGTGTGTTGCCTTGTTGTGTGTGCAGTGAAGGTGTAGGTTTGTTATTTCGTGTGTGTGTGTGTGTGTGCTTGTTTGTCGTTTGTGTGTGTGTTGTGTGTGCAGTGATGGTGTATGTTTGTTAGTCGTGTTTGTGTGTGTGTGTGTTTTCGTTTGTTGTGTGTGCAGTGAAGGTGTATATTTGTTAGTCGTGTGTGTGTGTGTGTGTAGTGAAGGTGTATGTTTGTTTGGCGTTTGCATGTGTGTGTGTGTGTGTGTTAGTATTCGAGTTACTGTATATGATATAATAACATTGCGTTGAATGCTATTTAGTGTGAGTTCATTTGATTACTGGTATTTTAATTGTAATGCGAGTGTCACATTTCTCTTAAAACTATAAGGCCTTACCCGCGGCAAAATGTAATACCATAAAGATCAACAACATTAATACCACCAACACTCCATTCTCATCACCACATTCCCATCACCACATTCCCATCACCAACACCAACACATTCCCACCAAGTAAGCATCTACCTCCCCACCCCCACCCCCAAGCATATACCTCCCTCCTCCCCACCCCCCTCCTTCCTCCTCATCTCTTTCTCCCTATTTAACAAGCACCTGCCTTTTAGTCCCCCCTACACCGGTCCCCCCCCCCCATCACATCCCCTCACCCCTTGCCTAATCCAACCTAACCTCAAAACAGCCATTTTATAGGTAAAGCAAACTACCTTCCACCTGAATTAACAGGCCACCTTATTTTTATACACGGAGATCTGCTCGAGTGTAAGGTGGGTGGGGTGGTAAGGGAGAGGGCAGTAGGGGTGAGGGGGAGTAAGGGTGAGGGCCAGTAAGGGAGTGGGGGAGTAAGGGTGAGGGGAGTAAGGGTGAGGTGTAGTAAAGGAGTGGGGGAGTAGGGGTGAGGGGGAGTATTGTAGAGGGGTAGGGAGGAGAGAGAGAGTGTGTGTTAGCAGTAGGCTTAGAAGGGGTGAGAGAAGGGAGAAGTGTGTGTGTGTGTATAATGGTGTGGTAGATGAGGAGCTAAGAATGGGGGAGTGGCAACAACAATAATAATAAATAATGGTGTTAACAGTGTAAGAGAGTTGCATGCACTGTGGTGGAATGGGAAGCCGTATACTGTAGGTGATAGATAAACAGTATAGGCGTGGGGTGTATCTGGATCTTGGGGATGAGTATAGGCTAACACAAACTCAAGACCTCATTAAATTCTGATAGGCGCCGTGTACTTGAGATGGGGCCTGCTTTATGCATGGTAAGTGGTCATGTGACTGAGTTCTGTACATGACACTTGTACTTATCACTCGAGAAGTTGATACATTACAAGTACACAGTAGATATCAACATAATAATTTCACCTCAGTCCTTTCATGTATTGTACTGTATTATACACGTTAATCTAAATTTTCGGCTACGTTCTGATAATAAGATGTAATAAATATCATAAAATAATAATAGTGGGTGAATTGAGATGTATTTTAGCCTCAGAATATTTATAGCAGTTGTATATTGGCATAATAAGTTGCTATGAGTGAATTGGAAAACGATAATGATGCGTTGAGGGAGAGTGGGATTCGAAGGGTAATTTCAGTAAACCTTTATGAATTAATGTCATTTGTACACGATAATTTAGAGCAGAATTTTTGCCGTGGTCTGTAGGGCAATTGTGACTGTTCCCTACATGGTGGTTGTCTGTCTACATGATTCTTTTACAAACGATACGGTGTGACGGCTTTCTACCGAGCTGCTGTACATAATTATAACCTGAATTTAGAAAGCAGCAAGTGAACATGTGACCGCATAATGTAAAGCGGATGTATGTAAGTATGACCGTAGTTTACCTACAATATTTTTATGTACATATGACAGTATTGTATGTATGTATTGTACATAGTAGGTGTACATATGACCTTATTGTACATAGCTGTATTTACCATGACCGTATTATACAAAGAAAGTGTACATATGGCCCGTTTTGTACATATCAGGTGCACATAATTATGAGCGTATTATATGTAGCAGGTATACATACATACATACATACATAGAACAACATGAACAAAAATAAAAGTGTTCGTTATGACAGTTTCATATATACACATAACTGTATACGTGTGTGTGTGATAGGGACAGGCAGACGGTGTTAATTATAAGCATTAATTAAATCCATATTATTTACTTCATTTCATTTGTGTTGTTATTATCATCATTATTTTTACGGCTAATGAGTTTCACTGAAATTGCCTATTTCTACTTTTTCAGTATTCGTGGATGATAAATAGTGCTATTCCTATTTGAAATGAAAAACACAATATATGATGGAAAAACCTTGACAATTTTATATGTACTCAGTTTGTTAATTAGAATTATAGTTAGTTAGATATTACTGATGTACACATTAATATGGAGAAAGTATTTTGTTCTTGATCCTTAAATCCATTCTATACTTCAAGAGGAAAAAATGAGGGTTAATATGTTTGGGATTTTTTACTCCTCTTCCTCGTTCTCTTACTTATTCTACCTTCTCCTCTTCTTCCTCCTTCTCCTCTTCTTCCCCCTCATTCTCCTCCTCTTCCTCCACCTTTCCCTCTTCTTCCTTCTCCTTCTCCTTCTCCTCTTCTTCCTCCTCCATAGTCTACCTCCTACCCTTTTCCTCCTCGTCCTCCTCATCATCATCATCATCACTACCACCACCATCATCATTATTGGTCCTGTTTTTGTCACTCTTTGGAAGAATCGGATTTAACTCACTGCATCATATACAAAATGTTTAGATCTCTCAATAATTAACCCACGAACAAACAGCTTTTTACACGATCATAAAGTACGTGTATGTTCTCGGACTTACGCAGGACGATTTTATGAGATCCAGGAAAAAAAAACACAATCCCCCGAGGGGTTTAAAGGGGATTATACAGTGTTGGCAAATCTGTAGCAACTGATTCCTTCAATCAATACCAAGCAACAGAACACCATTATTTTAATTCATCTGGTCGTGTTTCCCGGCTTATATAAAGTACTTTGGAGTAATCAAAGGCTCAAAGGTACCAAAAGTGTATAATACCTCCTTAAACTCGTCTCAGTCCACTACCACATACATAATGCGAGTGTCTGGCGTGTATAGAGGGAGGAAAGGAGGGGGATGTGTGGAGGAATGTGACGATGATGTGACAACCCGCGAGTCAATTAAGGACAACAAGAGGAGGAGGAGGAGGAGGAGGAGGAGGAGGAGGAGGAGGAGGAGGAGGAGGAGGAGGATGGGATGCTGGCCCGGCTGTTTATTGTCTCTGCGGGGATGAATATTTGTGAGATTCTGTTTTTAATAAGGGATGGCGAGACGTGATGCGATATGCTAAGTCGACAGTGTACAAGACGGGTCGGCAGTGGCTGAGTTTTATTTACCCTGGGTAGTATATATAGGATAATCTGTATCGTGGACTAATCAATATGGAAAGGGTTACTGAATATACCAAGTCGTGCCAGGAAACAAATATAATGGCACCTTTCGTCTACAAGTAAGGCACCTGCTGGTTTTTAACATGCAAAATTATAGAGTGAAGGAATCAGTAGAATCTTCTGGTCATTCGTGTTCCTCTTTCCTCCAACTGTGACGAAAAAGTAGCAAACCTGTCTAACCTATAATTCCAGTGAATGTAAACTATAGATGGGGTACGAAAGGAGTAAATGACAGTGTGATAAATAATAAATAAATGATAAATAGATAATAAATAAATAATAAATGATAATATAAATAATACCACAAACTAGAAGGTAAGATCCACGGAAAGGAGCGGTAACAAAAACTATAGGGCCGGTATTCACAAAACATCTTAGAGTTTGGACTTGTTCGTATGTTTACATTACTGACCTCACCATAATATTTCAGGCTCATTTCGAAGCAGTGAATAGTTTTGCTCTTTCTTCTATTTGTATGAGCTGTTATTATAATTTCGAAGCAGTGCCGGAACTTGGTCCTTGCCATGAATTAACGCTTATGAACAAAATTATAAGGTAAGGGAAACTACCTTGTGCATTCAGGTGTGTGTGTGTGTGTGTGTGTGTGTATGTATGTGTGTGTGTGTGTGTGTGTGTGTGTGTGTGAGTGTGTGAGAGAGAGAGAGAGTGAGTGAGAGAGAGTGTGTGTGTGTGTATGTATATAATATGCATATACATAGCTACAATTGGGTGGTTGTCACATAGAAGAATATTGAGTGTGCTACAATGCTTGATCCAAACTTATCACATCCACCTCAACTCATCATAGATAGATCAAACTAATAATTACAAGTCGAGGCATCATAATGTGGCATGTGTGATCATTTTATTACCCAGACACGAATCCTGTAAAACACACACGGTAGTTTACTCGTATATCAATATAATCTTGGCTAATTAATCCGAGCGTTTGTTTGTTTGTTTGTTTGTTTGATGCACCACAACACAACACAACACAACACAACACACGCTTCTCTATCTTCCCCATAATTTTTAGAGAATATCATACTATTTTGTTTTTTGCTTCCCTCCCCCATAATTTTTTAGAGAATATTATTCCATTTTTGTATTCTTGCTTCCCCCCCCCCCCATAATATTTTTGAGAATATATACCATTTTTGTATAATATTTTCGAGAATATTATACCATTTTTTGTATTCTTGCTTCCCCCGGTGTTGTGTATCTTGTGTTTTGAGTAATTACTGCCGCTTTGGTTTGATGGGTTGTTATTGGTGGGTGGATGGCTCGTTAGGGGAGGTGGCTGGGGTCGTCTTCCTGCTGTAAACACATCTTTATGAGCTGTGATTTCGGCGATCACTAAGTCTTGTCCTATACGTATTCTCGTACACACACACATACACACATACATACATGCAAGCTAACTGCACACACACATACATACATGCAAGCTAACTACACACACACATACACACACACATACACAGATTACATGCAAGCTAACTACACACACACATACACACACACATACATGCAAGCTAACTACACACACATACACACAAACTAACTACACACACACATACATACAAGCTAACTACACACACACACACACATGGACCGATAATTAATAACCACGTTGGTACTCGCGTGTTTTGGTGTTGGTCTGATTATCTCCGGGTTACCTTCACGATACACACTGTTTATGTCTTTGTGTGTGTGTGTGTGTGTGTGTGTGTGTGTGTGTGTGTGTGTGTGTGTGTATGTGTGTGTGTGTGTGTGTGTGTACAGTATGATTTTTTTTTTTTTTTTTTTTTTTTACAGTATGCTTTCATGTGTGTGTGTATGTATGTGTGTGAAATCCATTAAAAGAAACGTGATTTTTTTTAGTAGATGATATGTGCGTCGTGTGATTTTGGAGTGCAAGTTTGATTCACTCACTCACTATCAGCATAACACACACACACACAAGCCGGATGCTCTTTTTCCGTGTGTGTGTGTTCATGTTTATAACCAATATCATGTTTTTCCAGTAACATGTGTGTGTGTGTGTGTGTGTGTGTGTGTGTGTGTGTCTGTGTGTGTGTGTTTGTGTGTGTGTTTGTGTGTGTGTGTGTAAATTCGAATGTATGAATGTGAGTGGAATTAGATAATATTTTCCCTCTTACGAGTAGTGAATTTACAAAAAAAAATAGAAATACTAATAATGTTTTTAATAATAATAATATTATTATTAATAATAATAATAATGTGTGTGCAAATTATGTATCCGGAATAAACCAAAAATTTATAAATGTATCAAGAATAATACCGTATACCTACAGTCAGTCCAAGGGTTACGGAGATAGTACAGTGTTAGTAAATCTGGAGCAACTGATTCCTCCAGATTACTCCAAGCAACAAGACAAAACTATGTATGTTCATTTGACCCTGTTTCCTGGCATACTTTGGAGGAATCTAGGCAACTCCAATGTATTCGGTACACCCTTAAGGACCCTATGATCGTATATGAAAAATTGGAGGCTTCTGAATCCAATTAATTATACCACGAAACAAGGCCCTTTCCCAATTGGTGGTGTTTTGCGGCAGTAATTGAAGGACTTAATTTACCTCCAATTTTCTGACTACATCACAGAGTCCCTTAAGGAGTTGTGTGTTGATTAAGATGGAGGTCCGTGCTTGAAGGAAGACACATGGGATCAGAGGCTTGGTGGCAGTAACACCAGTCAAAGGAAAACAGTTTGAGCCGATTGCATATTCTTAGTAATAATTTTCATGATTATTATTATTTTTTTACACATTTTATTCTTTTTGTTAATAATATTAATATTATTATTACCGTATTATTATTATTATTAGTAGTAGTAGTAGTAGTAGTTTTATTATTATTTTTATTATTATTATTATTATTATTATTATTATTATTATTATTAGTAGTAGTAGTAGTAGTAGTAGTAGTAGTAGTAGTAGTAGTAGTAGTTTTATTATTATTATTATTATTATTATTATTATTATTATTATTATTATTATTATTATTATTATTATTATTATTATTATTATTATTATTATTATTATTATTATTATTATTATTATTATTATTATTATTATTATTATTATTATTATTATTATTATTATTATTATTATTATTAACTTGTAAATATGTATTGGTGCTCGACGTCTCGTTGTATAGTGTGTGTGTGTGTGTGTAGTAATATATTTTTTAATATGCATGGACGAACAAATATTGCCACAGTATAAAACCTCCGTCGATCAAAAATTAAAGTTATGTCGCTCCTGTCCACCACCAAGATTGAGACATTTTTAACTCTCCACCACCTTCTATATACGAGTGTAAGCCTCACCTATATTATACTACTCTATGCTAGCTAGGTTACCTTTTCCTGCTTCATTGTGTCAGGAATGTGAGTGGAATATATATATGGTTGGGGTCCTCTGCTATTTCCTCTCTTTCTCGTTTTGACTCATTATGGGGTAACGAACGTGGTAGTGAGTCATGGTTCCTATTAGCATGCCTCTTACAGAAGTACACAAAGAGAGAGAGAGCGTGTTGCGTGTATGTGTGTGTGTTGATTATAATATAAGATGTGAGAAAGACTGGCTGGAAGCGAGCATAATATGTGGGGGAGAGGTAAGAGGTGGGAGTTTCTCTCTCTCTCTCTCTCACACACACACACACACACACACACACACAGAGAGAGTCTTGGTTGGAGACGCTCAATACAGGCTGACATGTTTATTAGTGGCGCCGTAATGAGAAAAATACTTTCACTTCTCCTCCAAATGTCCGGCAAACAGCTCTAGCGGGTAATTACACCGACGGACGCTCCCGAAAGGTACTGCTGGCAATGCTTAGGTACCTGTAATTATGAAGGTGGAGAGAAGAAGGTGTTGGAGTGAGCTGGGGGAAAGGTGAGCAGAAAAAGGAAGGAAGGAAGGAAGGTAAATGGAGCGAGGGAACCGGATCACTCACAAAGGAGGAGGAGGAGGAGGAGGAGGAGGAGGAGGAGGAGGAGGAGGAGGAGGAGGAGAAGGATGAGGAGAAGGATGGAGGGAGGGAGGGAGGGAGCAGTTAAGGAGTTGAGTGAGAGGGAAAAACATAGAGGAAATAGATGAAATATGTGAGAGTGAGGTAATAGAAAAATAAGGGAGAGGGAAGGATATAGAGCACGCACACTCACACACACACGCACACACACACACGTACACACACACACACACACACATGCAGACGCACACACACACACACACACACACACAGAAAGTATAGAGGGAGGAGAGGAAGGGGAGGCGGAAGGAAGACGAGGGGAAGAACATGAGAAGGACAAGGAACAGCGGATAGACAGGAAGAAGACGAGAAGGGTTAAGGTAGATGGGAACAAGAGGCAAGAGAGGGTTTGATCACACACACACACACACACACACACACACACACACACACACACACACACACACACACACACACACACACACACACACACACACACACACACACACACACACACACACACACACGTAACCAACCAACCAACCATGCAGCCAACCAACACACACACACACGTAACCAACCAACACACGCACACACAAACAAGACCCCAACACACACACACACACACCTGACCACCGACGTCGCCTTTTGGTGGTGTGTGTGTGTGTGTCTATCTGTGGGTTGGGTTTTTCAGCTCATCACTCGTGCATAATTCAGCTTGCCTCCTGATTTGAGCGGTGCGTGTAAAAGGTCAGTCACTGCACCGATTCACCTCACCTTAATACTGGTCATGAACCCTATTTCGTCAAGGGGGGAACCGTCACTATGTCGTGGGATATAATTTATTGGATGGCCAGACAGTGTTTTTTTGGTTGCTTCCTTCCTTCCTCCAAACTCTATTATATATTTTTTTTATCCCAGGAAATAGATTATTGTGTGTTCAGTCGGTGGGAAAAGTCGTGTCGCATCACTCACCACTTCTTTAAAGATAATAATATAAAGGTTAATCATCGCATAAATACTTTCATCATACAGAAATACGATATCCAGGAGGTAAACAAATATTCTCCTCTGTTTTTTTGTTTTTTTTCAGTTTACGAGCCGATGAAGCTTATATTTCCATTCTTACTTCATATGAGACTTGGCAGATGTAGGGACAAGACATATACCGCCGACTGTAACATCTGTATAAGAGTAGAGGATGTGTGTTGTAGTATACGAGTAGAGGATGTGTGTTGTAGTATACGAGTAGAGGATGTGTGTTGTAGTATACGAGTAGAGGATGTGTGTTGTAGTATACGAGTAGAGGATGTGTGTTGTAGTATACGAGTAGAGGAGGTGTGTTGTAGTATACGAGTAGAGGATGTGTGTTGTAGTATACGAGTAGAGGATGTGTGTTGTAGTATACGAGTAGAGGATGTGTGTTGTAGTATACGAGTAGAGGATGTGTGTTGTAGTATACGAGTAGAGGATGTGTGTTGTAGTATACGAGTAGAGGATGTGTGTTGTAGTATACGAGTAGAGGATGTGTGTTGTAGTATACGAGTAAAGGATGTGTGTTGTAGTATACGAGTAGAGGATGTGTGTTGTAGTATACGAGTAGAGGATGTGTGTTGTAGTATACGAGTAGAGGATGTGTGTTGTAGTATACGAGTAAAGGATGTGTGTTGTAGTATACGAGTAAAGGATGTGTGTTGTAGTATACGAGTAGAGGATGTGTGTTGTAGTATACGAGTAGAGGATGTGTGTTGTAGTATACGAGTAAAGGATGTGTGTTGTAGTATACGAGTAGAGGATGTGTGTTGTGGTATACGAGTAGAGGATGTGTGTTGTAGTATACGAGTAGAGGATGTGTGTTGTAGTATACGAGTAGAGGATGTGTGTTGTAGTATACGAGTAGAGGATGTGTGTTGTAGTATACGAGTAGAGGATGTGTGTTGTAGTATACGAGTAGAGGATGTGTGTTGTAGTATACGAGTAGAGGATGTGTGTTGTAGTATACGAGTAAAGGATGTGTGTTGTAGTATACGAGTAGAGGATGTGTGTTGTAGTATACGAGTAGAGGATGTGTGTTGTAGTATACGAGTAGAGGATGTGTGTTGTAGTATACGAGTAGAGGATGTGTGTTGTAGTATACGAGTAGAGGATGTGTGTTGTAGTATACGAGTAGAGGATGTGTGTTGTAGTATACGAGTAGAGGATGTGTGTTGTAGTATACGAGTAAAGGATGTGTGTTGTAGTATACGAGTAGAGGATGTGTGTTGTAGTATACGAGTAGAGGATGTGTGTTGTAGTATACGAGTAGAGGATGTGTGTTGTAGTATAATTGGGAGGAATCACTTGGACCTCCATTTGACGACAACATTTTATATTTTTATGTAGGTTGATTGGTTGGTTCCGGATGACTCTATTAAGACATGTTTGTGTGGTTTGAAATAACTTTGTGGGGGGGGGGAGGGAGAGGGGCTTGAAATAACTTGGTGTGTGTTGCTTGAAATAACTTGGTATTTGTGTGTGTGTACCTTGTTTACGTTTTTTTTTTGTGTGTGTGATTTTTTTTTTCTCCCTGCGTCTTCTTGACTATTTTTTTTTCTCTAGCGCTTTATTAGTCGTCACCATCTTCTGTCTTTCTCATTTTTACAGTTTCATTGTTGCATATAATGAGGTCGCGTCATCCACCTTGTAGGAAATAGCGCCATAATACCGTAATAATAATAATAATAATAATAATAATGATATGATAATAATATTAATAATAATAATAATAATAATAATAAGCTTAGAATAAATAGCAAGTAAAGTAGTGCACAGAGAAATAATTATCTTCATTTTATACAGTCTCTTTGAATCCTAACGTTCTGTGTGTGCTTCTTTTTATGTGTAGGGGCAGATACAAGAGTGCTTGGTGTGTACGTACGAGGTGTGTGTGTGTGTGTGTGTGTGTGTGTGTGTGTGTGTGTGTGTGTGTGTGTGTGTGTGTGTGTGTGTGTGTGTGTGTGTGTGTGTGTGTGTGTGTGTGTGTGTGTGTGAAAGAGGTTCATGCCTGTCCACTCTAGATATGGAGTGAGAGTATAGGAGGTGTACGTATTCATGTAGTTTATTGTGTGCGTCGGTGACACCGTTCGTTACTCGTCCCTCGTAGGTGCTTTTTAGCGTATGTACTGTATTATAATTTTGGGTTCGGATTCGTGTACGTGCATGTGTCTTGACGGATGTGCGTGCGTAGTTGCGTGCGTGTGGGGCGGCCCGGGTTCGTGACAGTAAGGGGACCCCTCACTAAAACATTCATCAGGTAGCCTGTATGCTTTGTATCATTACCGGGACCCTCGCATGCATCACAGTCGCCCGTAATGGACATTGGGATAATGACCTGTAATTGCATCTTCTTAAATAAAATTGCACATGTATGCTAATTAGGTGGGAGTTATGTGAATTGTAGATGTGGCCAGCGACGGAGGGGCTGTGAATGTTTCATTGGTTCGTAATGTCCTACACGCGACACATGTAGGTACCTTTTTAACACACACACACACACACACTCACTCACTTGTACGCACACTCACGTACACATATACACACACTCACGTACACATATACTCACCTACACACACATACACAAGCAACCAACGCATACATAATTAAGCTGTAAATTCAGACGCACTTGTGCACACATTTTCACCTGTACACACACATACACTCACACATGTACTCTATAATCACACACACACACACACACACACACACACACACACACACACACACACACACACACACACACACACACACACACACACACACACACACACACACACACACACACACACAGCAGCCGAAACAGTTGGAACGAACATGAATATTTGAAGCTTCTCTGATGAGTTCTGCCCTTCACAACCCCGGTACTGCGGCATCACCCACCCCGTGTTGACGACTCCCTCCAGCCACTAAGCGATGACATTACCTCGTAGACTGATCAGCACAACCAGGAAGACAGCCAGCCAGCCAGCCAGTGCAAAGTTGGGTCCGACCATTCGTCATTTTGTCCCCCTACCGCGAACGTGTTTGTAGTCCACCTCGTGATTCATTGGTACGATTTGGTGACTGACTGACTATACGGTGTAATACTATCGGTGTGGCTAATATTCCGAGTCTCTCTGTTTAAGGTGACAGTGCATGGAGATCGGCGATTGTTGGGGGTCTAACAAGAAGCTTCAGGAGAGAGAGAGAGAGAGAGAGAGAGAGAGAGAGAGAGAGAGAGAGAGAGAGAGAGAGAGAGAGAGAGAGAGAGAGAGAAAGAGAGAGGGCTGGGGGTGTTTGTCCTCTTCATTTTGTGGCGTCTCATTTGCACACCAATCTGACAAACCAAAACAAGAGATCGAATTAGGAACTTTGGGTGTGACTGTGATGGGATCCAACCTTTTGTTTGTCCCACACCCCGACTCGCTCCCCGCAACACACACACACACACACACACACACACACACACACACATACACACACAAGAAATCCTTCACGTTCTCTTGCCCCTTGAATTCCAGTATGACAGAAGGATCGCTTTAGCACCATAAATATTTGGACGTCGAGTGTTATCCTCTAACCTGATAAATCGTATAGCATTATTTTGATTATTTTCCAAGATGTAAGGTGTTCATGAGTTAATTATTATATTTCTAAAAATTTGCCGTCAATACTACTTCCTTCGGACAATAATAATATTCTGAGAGTAAGTATCATGAGCGTGTATATTACAAATAGCTTAGCAAAATACTCTGAACTTAATGCCCATGTTCATAATTATACCTCCTAACCTAAGCCTATTCACTCACTACCTCGGCAACGAACCAAGTCATCTTGCCTCAGTTCTGCTAATCATGAAACCTGTCCTATCCTTTTAGCAAGTTTTTATACACTGATAATGGTTTTTTCCCCCTCCTCCTTATACCTACCTACCTGCCTACTAATCCACCCTACCAATATATTTAAGCCTATCACTATTCGCCATAATGTTGTTCCACTACTGATTACTAACTTAAAGTGTCGATTCCACTGTGGTTTATTTTGGTTTGCAAGCACCATAACGAAAGAAACTGAACTGTGTAAATGACTCCTTAGTGAATTATTTGATGACTCCACTATGAAACTATCGTAATAATGGAACTACCTGACAAATTTTGTGGATATGGAAACTGAGTTTGTTGGATATAATTCTTAGACTGACAAATGTGGTTAGGGAGGATCATATCAAACCAAAGCCACTGTAGAATCGGCCCTATATATATATGAAGACTACTTATCCCTCTCCTATAGTAAACAAGCCTATCAATCCCTATCCAGTACTTCAACAATCCTGCAAGTCCTTCCTTCCTTCTACGGTGCTGCATTCAAGCCTATAATAATAATATATATATACCTCTTCCTACATCAAGCCTATCAATTTCACTGCTACTTCAATCCTGTCCCTCTTCCTACCTAAACTCTCCCGTCACCCCTTCCTTGCCCCTGACCAGCCCTCCCCCTCTCCCTAAACTCTCACGTCACCCCTTGCCCCTGACCAACCCTACCCCTCTCCCTCCTATGTATGTAAGCTCGGGTGCGGCCAGCTAAGCCACCTCATCAGCGGCGCCCCCGACATTACGCAACAAATCACTCGGTTAATCTGTCGTCTAACAAACCCGCTAATTAATTTTCCGGGGCGGGCTGTTGAGCGGCTCACATTTCTGCATCCAGGGGTTATTAATTAATGCTCAGATTATGCATATTAATCAGCACGTAATAAAGTTGGTATCGTGCATTCTCGATGACGATGATGATGAGTAGGTGGAGGTGGAGGTGGAAGAGGAAGAGGAAGAGAAGGGTCCCATGCAGTCTCCACCCCATCCCACCCCACCCCGCCACAGGTGAAATTTTGATGTTGAATATTATTATACTGTACTTAGAATCATCACAGGTACTTATGGCAAATACAGACAGTACATACCTTTGATTTTGTTGGTGGGGATGATGGTTTTATTGTTTGTTCATACAGATGTTGTTGTTGTTTATGGTGGTGGTGTTGGTGGTGTTGATGTTGATGATAATGTTGATGATGATTACGTTAATGGAAATGGTGATGATGTTGATGATAATGGTGATATTGATATTAGTGTTGATGATAATGGTGAATATTGTTGATAATAATGGTGATATTGATGATGATGATGATGGTGATATTGATGAAGTTGTTAATGTTGTCGATGGCGATGATGTTGTTGTTGATGTTGATGTTATTGTTGTTGTCGATGGTGTTGGTATTGTTTGTCACGTTTCCAAGAGCCTCATTTGACAACAAGTGGTGTGGGATAATCAGGTTACCATCTACTTAGCATATAGATGGCGGGAGAAGAGGCTAATTTGGTAGTCCTCTATACATTTGATCCCCCAACACCTGGGCCACACCACTCACCGGGGGAAGTAACCTGTGTGTGTGTGTGTGTGTGTGTGTGTGTGTGTGTGTTTCAGGTTTTGTTTTGTTTTTACTTACGAATACACACGTTTACATGTACACCACACATAAATATATACATTTTTTCTTTTCTTTTTCTCTCTCCTCTCACACATACACACACACACACACACACACACACACACACACACACACACACACACACACACACACACACACACACACACACACCTCACTACCATTCCTTGCCTCCAGTCCCACGTTGCCCCGCCCCTCCAAGTCCTGGCTCATTTTAAGCACAAGATCTCATCACTCATGATAATTGTGAGGCCGCAGATCCCATTGCTGGCTCTAATGTATTTCTCGGGGAACAGGTAGGGCGGTGGCCAGTCCTACTCCTACTCCTACTACTACTCTTTATTATTATTCCTTTTCTTCCTCCTCCTCTTCCTCCTCTTCTTCCTATATTTCTTCTTCTTCCTCTATTTCTTCCTCCTCCTCTTTTTCCTATATTTCTTCTTCTTCCTCTATTTCTTCCTTCTCCTCTTTTCTTTCCTCCTTCTCCTCTTTTGCTTCCTCCTTCTCCTCTTTTCCTTCCTCCTTCTCCTCTTTTGCTTATTCCTTCTCCTCTTTTTCTTCCTCCTCCTGTTTTTCGTCCTCCTTTTCTCCTCTTCCTCTTCCATTCTTGGTGGGAGATGTTAATAAGGTGATAGACTGACTGTAATAATTATGTAAAGCCAAATAGATCCGTGGAAAGCTTTGGGCAATACACCTGGCACTACACACACACACACACACACACACACACACACACACACACACACACACACACACACACACACACACACACACACACACACACACACACACACCTGACCTCCACTAGCATCTAACTCCAATCATGGCGCCTTTCCTCGTGTTTCTTCTTCAAAAGTGTTAATCGATATATACATAGAACATGAGAGTTGATTATATTTCTGTCTGTGTGTGTTTGTGTATGTGTTTTTGTGTGTGTGTGTTTTTTTTGTGTGTGTGTGCATGTGTGTGTGTGTGTGTGTGTGTGTGTGTGTGTGTGTGTGTGTGTGTGTGTGTGTGTGTGTGTGTGTGTGTGTGTGTGTGTGTGTGTGTGTGTGTGTGTGTGTGTGTTGTTGTTGTTGTCTGCTTCCATGGTTATTGAAATGTTATCCTTATTAACTATGGTGGTCTGTTGATTGAAATCGTTTGGAGGAATCAGTTGCTCCAGATTTACCAACACTGTACACTCTCCTTAATCATGATCGTGTCCCTTTATAACCATCTATGTCCACAAACTATATAGCTGATTACAGTGT